>OX465094.1:1651761-1856761 GCA_949987625.1 Chalcis sispes | reverse complement strand
AAACTTCTTTAACGGTGTGCAATTTTTAAGCTAGTCATTTTACCGTTACTTTCAGCGCGCGTAAAAACCAAAATATTTACCGTTCAATTATTTTTCAACTAATAAATTATATTAACGATAATTTAAAAAAAAATAATAGAAAAATATTTTATGCTATTTAATGGCAAATGAATACACAATAAATGTAAAATTTACATATTCATATTTCTATATTTTATTAATGCGGTACGCAAAATCCGATGTTCATTAAATTGTATAAGTAAATAACAGCTACAATAGCACAATTTTACCGTGTGTATTTTTTGCTGGAATTATGAAATAGGAATATAGAAAGCCATTAATCGAAATAATATAATTATTACTCACATTTAAAATATTAAATATAAAAATATTAAAATAACTAATTTTGCTATAATTTTATAATAAATTGACAAACATATTTTTTAGGATATTAAAATGAAAATAAAAGTAAACATGAGTAAATTAATTGCAATACGAAAATCTTCAACGGACAAATTCAAAGTCATTTGCCTTTGTAACGTTCACCTGTAATGATAACGAACTAGAACCTCAGAGGGAGCGTTTGAATGGACAACGGCTTTTAGGGTATAATTAACTTGATTCCCCTTTCCTAGTTTAGCTTCGGTGCTCTCGCGTTTTCCCTCCCTCGGTCCTTTATTCTCGAAGCATCAGTCTTGAGCACCGATGGACCGAGTGCTTGAAATCACTCTGCCTTGCTCGCGTACAGTTGACCGCCGTTGTACGTGAGTAGTGTGTAATTGGGCAGCTTGAAGAACAGCAAGAGAGATAGAGATAGATAGAGAGAAAGAGAAAGAGAGGGAGCGTAGATACTATATTATCCGATTTAGCTCTTCTACCCATTACATTTTTTGATTCATTTTTCAATTTTTTGATGTTTCCTTGTAAATCTCTTTTTACGCGTCGTTACAACCTACGCCGCTTTAAGCTGACTTCATTTTTTTTCTCTTTTCACTTTCATAAACTCACGATGTCTTTATTTATGAATATTATTAAATATTTTAAATATTATTTTCATTTAACAAACTAAAATCTGTTAAAAATTTTTGTAAAACTTTAATTAAAGTAAACATTTTTACAAAATAAACGTCAAATACTTATAGGTTTTAATAAATTTCAATATAATTAATTTAAATTTTAAAAAGAATATTAGGTATTTAAATAATTATTAATCATCTTTTAAATATTTTATGTAATTATTTTATTTATTTTTTTTTCATGACGTCTTACAAAGAGACACATAATCTTTACTTTGAAGCGCTTTTAAAGAACAGTTTTAAAGAATAAAATTATTAACTCTAAAGAGGTAATAATTTTAAAATTACTAATAAAATTTCTAACAAAATTAGAAAGTTACGGTTAAACCCTGACAACCGTTTGGTCGTCAGCTGTCTGTCGAGGTTTAATAGTGTCAGAAAATATGACTGTCACTTCTTGCAATCTCATGTTTGGAGTTAAGAATTCGGACGTCATCTGGATTGGTGCCGCGCGATCGAATGGAAAGCCCATCGCTCGAGCATCGGGATATTTAAGATCCCTCAGTCCACAATAGCTGACTCCGTCCCGGCAGCCAGTTGGCCCTGGTTGATCCACCTGTAACAATATATATACATATATGTATATATTACTCGTGTAAATAAATAATCGATTAGAAAATTTTTATCTGATTTGACATCTGCAAGTTTTAATTGTCATTAAATTAAATAAAAATTTATAAAATATACCCTATCAAACTCATAGTTGGAAATCATGATGAACAAATCCATGGGGAATCCTCTTCCATTACCCTTGGGTATAAGCAAATGCTGTGGCCATCCACATCCACAGAAGTTATATTCCTTGTAGCTCTGGACATTATCTGGACTTGGTCTGTTTTTAGACATATCTCGGAAAGTAGCCTCAAAAGGAATAGTAACTGAAGAATCAACCGAGTTCCTCGATAACAAGTTGGTCCCTCTTTCCACTGCAATTAAACGTTGTATGACGATTATCCTTTGTGTGACGTAATATAAATAAATGAATAGAATATTACATCTGGTAGTAAATTTGTCCATTTCAATCATAAGCATTCTTTGATCGTTGAAGCTCAAGAGTCCCCCGGTCTCGTCGTATCTAGGCGCCATGAAAATACGTACAGTACCCATCACATCCTGATTATTTGTGTTATTAACCGTAATCGAGTAAGAGTAGTCGTCATGATTCAGATGTTGCAATCGAGCTAAAATGGATCCTCGGGGAATGAAGTCCAGTCCGCGAGATAAATCAACGTCGCTCTTTGTCCAATAGCAATTGAGAGTGTTGGGATTGCTGTTTGGACTACTAATATTAATGTCCGTCACTGTAACACCTGGGAAGAATAACTGCAAAAAATATGTATATATATATATATATATATATATATATATATATATATATAGAATAAATAAACATCTCTATTTTTATTAAATTTTTCATTCAATCGATTGTATTAATTGTAATCAATTGATCGAGAGAGTAAACAAATTTTAAGCAAACATTTCTTACCTGTTGTAGACTGTACGGTTGCAGGCTATTCTTAAATTGCGCGAAGATGATGTCAATAAATGCATGCCATCTATAAAATACGGGATCTCTCATCGAGGTGGCGGAATCGGCCATTACGCCGAAAGATTCCTGCAAAAGAATAAATCGATAATCTCTATCTTCTTTTATAAAAATATATAACAAGAAATAATTATAATCAATGTACAATTATAGCTGTAAAAATGAAATAAAGCCAATAAATATATATATATTTGAAAATGTACCAAGAAACGATGATCTGGATCATGGCAATAAGCGAACGCGACATGACCTAAATTGTGTAAATCTCCGTAGTAGTTCATATTCGGGCTCAAAATATTGGATTCGATTGCACTAGCGAGGATGTCGATTCCAGTATTGTCGTCCAACTCCAAGATCTGTCCTTGACTTGTGCGTACACTGCGCGTAGTAATAGCCTCTAGGATGCGATCTCTAAAGACTTCAAGATCTGTCAGATTGAATCTTATCCGGTCGACTTGTCTATTGATATCGGAAAGGGTCTGGCCAACGGGTCTGGATGGCCAAGAGCGTCCAGCTACGGTTTGATCCAATTTTGGGAAGTAAGCTTCCTGGATGGGTTCGAGTAAGTTCATTAGAGGAGTAGTGCGGCCGAGATCGTTGCAAAGGCGCTCGACGTTGTATCTGAAATAATTAAACTTCCTTAAATAGCTCTCTGCGATTAAATTTAAAATAAATAAATTCGAATTTCAGTATAGTTGTTTATATAAGGTACTTTATTTTTAAATTTTATTTAAAATATCATATTTTATTTATTAGGTTTAAAGTGTACGAAATATCTTTAAAATAAAATTTTTATATCATAAAGCTATAATTTTAAGTTAAAATATAATTTGAAAAAGGTTTACATGGGAAACATTAATCTCTTTTGTGATGGATAAGATTTAAAAAATGTCTCAATTAATCATCATTAAAGCATGATGATTAAGAAAAAAAGAGGGGAAATTCAGTTCAGAACTTGAACCTTTCAAATGAGAAAAACTAAATAAAAATTAATCGAGCGTAGCTTTAGAATCTTACCTGGCCATAATTTGACGATGCATGTAATAAAATATTTCTCCGCGCCTATCTTTCCTGACTACCTCGATAGGTCCGTTGAATGGATAAACGAGATGCCAGTGCCAGTGATGAAGATTGACACCGACGTCCTCTCTCCAATAGGCGACTCGATGCTCCGGATCGGCGTTCGTAGCCGTGTAGTCCATGGGTATCTCGATCGGAGGCTGGATGTAAATTTCGAAAAATTCTTTATCTTATTATTTTTTACAAAATAACGATTATCAATAACGAACTAAAATGAGAAAAACTTTGTAAAAACGTACGCGTAAGCCGGTAGGAATAACGTTTGCTTCTTCGGTGGCACGTTTGAATACTCGCCTGTCCATATACTTGTCGGGAAAAATTTCGGTTAGTTGAGGAATAGAAAGGTGCTTGGTGTCCGGACGATGAAGTATAGCGATAGAGAGCGAATATACGAACATCTGTGAATTGATACGATCGCGACAATAGGCAGCCAATGAAATCAAATCGTCGACGGTTCGCATACCTTTGTGAAAAGTCAAAAATTACAATTTAAATTAAATTTTTTAATTTTTTTTTTTTTTTTTATTTTTTTTTTTTTATTATTATTATTATTATTATTATTATTATTATAATAAAATATTGCATATTTTACAAAAATTTGAAAGTTTTGAAAACGTAAAATTTCGCGTTATTTATTATCGATTCTTATTTATTTCAATGAAAATTTATGAGAAATAAAAATCAAAAAATGAACAAAAACAATAAATTGTTTACCCATGAAAAGTTTGGTTAGATGTGCAGCCATTTCTCTATGAAAAGGAATAAATAACGAAAAAGCATCCTGACGGCTAAGTGATAACGGGACGGTTAAATCGGGGATGGCGATTTGTTTTATGGGCACCGAGGTCTCGGCGTCGTCACTGAAACGAGTCAGAATCCGCTGAGCCATTGGTTGATATTTTTCGACCTGCAAAATCAAAATTAAATAAAAGCAAAAATAAGTAAATAAATAAAATCATCATATTAATAACCATTGCAAAGATAACGTTACATATTGATAACTTTAAAAATTTTCATTTTTTATTTTAATTAAGTAATCGTTCTAAAGCAACAAAACAAATTAAATCTTTTAAAAAAACTTTTAAAAAATAAATAATAAACGAGGAAGATTACCAAATATTCGGGTGGAACTTCAAAGGTTACTTTATCCTCGCCTTTCGGCATAAAGACGGGCTCGTTTGGACGGTCGAATAACAGTAGAAGATTCTTGTCCATTTCGATGAAAATTCAAGTACGTTAAGTGACGTTAAGAATTTGATGAAAAAATTATAAGTTATATTAGAAATGACTTAAAGTTTTTCTTCCCTCCAAGACGTCGATCGGACTGAATAGAGCGAACGACCTCGTATGATGATCGCTATTCGATTTCGCCAGAATTTATAGTTCAAGCTTTGCTAAATTTTCGTGGCTTTTTTCGGTTGATAAGATTTTACTAGCCGATAGAGCATTTTTGCCCAGCCACAAAATTCCTGCTGGCCCGTTCTAAATGTCACCTATATGCTTGGAAATGCTTCAAATCAAAAACCAAAAATATTTTTTTTCATTCTACGTTGACTAATAAACCAAGTCCAAGAATAATACGGGCTCATAAACAAGCTGTTACTTCCTGCTTTTTTCGTTAATCTTCATCGATTGGATAAGATGTTTTTTTTTTTTAACGAACGTATAAAAATCTTTGATATATCCTCAACGTAATATATATATATATATATATATATATATATATATATATATATATATATATATGAATATAAATAAAATATTTCTTATTCAATTATCAAAATTGAAACATATTTTATATATTTTATAGATATTATTTCATTTAATTCTTATTTATATTCTATTTACCGAATAAAAATAACACTTAAATGCATTTAATAAAAAAATTCAAGCAATAATAAATATAATGTTTTAAAAGCTATTAAAAAGCTGCAATTGACGTACAATATATGCTGTAAAAAAGAAATAAATAAAATTTGATTGATATTCTTTGATTTGGGCAAATTATTTTTTTTTTTATTTGTAGTTTTATATTATACAAAAGATTTTTTTTTTTTTTTTTTTTTTTTTATTTAGATACAGTTATTTTTTATATACAGTTATTTTTCAATTATCTATTTTTATTAATTTTAATTAACAAAAGAATGAAAAGCAATCGAATTTATACTTTTAGAATAAATAATTCAAAAATTATCATTATAATTAGTATTAAATTTTTGGTTTTATCAAAGAACATTTTTTCGTCGATGAAGATAAAATTTTCTTATAATTTAAAAAAAAATATTAATAACAAATCATTGAAAATAGCTTAATCGTTAATTATTTAACTTCATAATTTATTTTTACCGCTAATATAATAATATTTTATAATATAATTATAAATAAATTAAGATATCAAATACTCGGCGTTATGATATTTTTTTCATATCTCGCAATTATTGAAATTATGCGAAATTATAATTATTATTGAATATGATTAAATTTATATATTTTATTGTACCGAGACTGTGTTTACCCTACTGCATATAATGATGAAATTTATTTTATTTTACATGGGAACATTGTTATAGAAATATTATTTTTATCGGTGTTTACAAAAATAATAGTTTGTGCTCGAAAAATAAAACTCTTTTTTTTTTTTTTTTTAAATTTATTCACTTGGGTTTAAGCATTTTAAATACTTTTATCTTTGTTAGGAATGGCAATTTTATACGTTTAGATTATAAATTAATCTTTCAGTAATAACTTTATTAGATACATAAATTTACCCGAAAAAGTTTATGTTAATTTATTTAAAAACAAAAATTGTTTAAATACATGATTATGTAATTTAATAAGCAATTTCTTTAAAATTTAAATTATATACATCTGCAAACAAAAATTTAAACTATTAATACGTTTTGTAATAACAACCTGCAATTTTTGCTGTTAGCGTTTCATTTATATTTAATATTACTGTTGTTGCTTATAATATTATTTAGTAATATCGAAAATTCATTTTGTTTAACGTATGCTCTTAGTTTATATTACTATAGCTAGTAATATATACATATATATATATATAGTTACAGTAAATTTCCTTTATCCAATGTATAAAAATATTTTACGACAATGAATTAAATGAAGTATTCAGTATTAGTTAATGAATTTCTTTCTCAAAAAGTAATAAATAATTATAGAAAAAGAATGAACGCGGGAGCAGGAGAATAAAAATTGTCCTAGTTTCTTGATGTCGGAAATATAACGTCACAAATCGAATCCAATTATTATTAAATGAAGTGGCGTTAATGCCACGTCCCTGGTGAAAAAATCCCGACAATAACTATGAGAGTCAAGTATTTTGTCGTTCAACGTCACAAAGTGAATTGAAAATTTCGAAGTATAAGTTTTGTTGCAAAACTATACATATTTCTTGCTTGTAAATGCGCGCCGATCAACTGTTTTAAAACTTAATGCAATGCCACATCGCTTATCCTCAAGTTTAAAGCTTCGTAGGACTTTGAACGATATACCTCTTTTTAGAAAATATTTTATAATAAATAGTTTTTAACAAAAAGAATAAAAAGTTTATAATTTAAAAAGCTTTTGACAAGTTTCTTTACTTTAACCAATATATATCTCATTTTTTATAGATAATTAATGGCTTTAAAAAATTTATTAATAAGAACAATAAAAATGTATATTTTTTAGGTGGAAACAATGAGTTTTTTCATTAATTTTATTATGTTAATTTTCTTTGTAAAATTTCGTGATATCAAATTTATAAAAATACACGAACTGCTAATTATTTTTTTAATTTCACGTATCGATATTGAATAAAAAATAAAAATGTAAATGAACATATTGTTAACCTGTTAATAGTTAACTCATGTTTTCTTGCTCAAATTCTGCTGACCAATCGTGATTTAACTCGTATTTGCACTTGAATTGACCATTTAATTATTGTAATTCAGGATAACATAAAATACTGTAAAATCTTTCTTTGTTGTATTTAATTAATTTTGATCTCAATTGTATAATAATAATCCATAACAAAAGATAGCTTCTGCGTAAAATTACCGATCAACAATGTATTAATAATCAACCTATTTAATCTTTTTTAAATATTATAATAAATTTAAGATATCTTTTTGTTATTATTATTATTATTATTATTATAATCATCACCATCATCATCATGATTCATTGTTTAATTGTAATATTTGAATTAACTATTTGAAGTACAATATTTTAGAAAATATAAATACCCATGTTGTACAAAAATTTTATTTCTTTTTATATTGAAAAAAATTGGTATACATTTATTAATACTAAATCTACCAGATCGGTCAAATGATCGGTTTAAAAAAATTTCATTTTTTATTTTCTTATTTTTATTTATTTGTTATTTTTTTAATTAATACGTAAATTTATTGCAATTTTTATTTATTTATACGCCAAATATAGTAAATGGCATATTTTTAGTTACGAATCATAAAATTTAACTTACTAAAAATGGATCATTTTGATCCCGGTAGGTTTAGTGTTAATGAATAAGCAATGTAATGTTTCATTATTTATTTTATTGTGATTTTAAGGATTTTGAATATACAGGAATCATAATTATTTAAAAAATAAACAATCGTAGTATGCATTTATTTTTATTATATCATAATTATATTACATAATCTTAAAGAAAAAGAATCATTAATACAATAAACGATAAAATTTAAGTCCAAACGAAGAGCCGAATATTTTTAAATATCAGCGACTGATTAACCTTTGCTTGGTTTTCAAGCTTTGATATTGTCGGTAAATCTGACCGTGATTTGTTGCAATTTCATGTTCGGGGTGACAAAGTCTGACATAGAGCTGACGCCTTGTCGCGCCACTCTATCGAACGGGAAACCCATGGGACGTGCATCTGGATACTTGAGATCTCTTAAACCACAGAAACTGACTCCATCGCGGCAGCCACTTGGTTCTGGTTGATTCACCTGGAACAAGCAATTTTTTTCGTGTATCGGAATATTTGATAAAAATAGATTTTGTATTCGATATTATTAGCCTTTTGCGATATTGAGATTAATAGATCTTACCCTATCTTGTTCATAATTGGAAATCATGATAAACATATCCATAGGGTAACCTTGCCGACTACCCTTAGGTACGAGCATGTGCTGTGGCCAACCGCATCCGCAGAAATTAAATTGATCAAAGCTTTGAAGATCGCCTGGATTTGGTCTGTTTTGATCTACATTACGGAACGTAGCCTCGAACGGAATAGTTATCGCAGAATCGACCGAATTTCTCTTTATCGTGTTTTGTCCTCTCCTTACTGTAAACAAGAATAAATTTCTCGTTAAAAGCAATAAATACAATTATATTTACAAGCAAAAAAAATTATAAGACTTGTCTAATTTCTTACATCTGGTTGTAAATTTGTCCATCTCAATCATGAGTTGTCTTTGATCGTCAAAAGTAAACGGACGTCCAGTCTCATCGAATTTAGGAGCAATAAAGATGCGCACAGTTCCCGTCACGTCCCTATTATTGCTATTGTTGGCCGTTATATTGTAAGAAAATTCATCATGATTGAGATGCTGCAAACGAGCTAAAAGAGATCCTCGAGGCGTAAAGTCAAGTCCGCGCGATAGATCGACGTTGCTCTTGGTCCAGTGACAGTTTAATGTGTTTGGATTGGAACCAGGAGTATTGATGTGAATTTCTGATACCATAACTCCAGGGAAAACTAACTGAAAAAGCAAATATTTTCATAAATACAAAAACGTTATTCAAAGCGTAACATACAACTATTTAACTTCAAACTTTTATGATTTAAATTTATTATAATATACTATATATGTACATGTATTTTATAAAACTTTATTATGGAAAAAAATGATATTAGATACAATGAACAATGCTCAACCCCTTGACATATAACGACGTCTGAGAGACATCATGCATTTTATGTGCCATTGTAGATTTTGACGTCTCGAAGACGTCAAGAACTATCTTCGGCAAATACCGCGCAGTATATTATTGGATTCTTTAACCGTTTCAGTCGTGCGTTCATGCTATTTTGTTTAAAATGCTTTCTCCTTATCAACAGTATCGATAAAAAAAATCGCACGGACGCGTCGTCGTCGCGCATTTTATTCGTATATCAACGAATTAAAATTATTTTAGTCGAATAATTCAGAAAGAAAACATTTTTATCCACCATTTTCATTTTGAAGAATATCGATAAAAAATTATACACATGTTATATCTCACCTGTTGGGCGGAATAAGCAGGCAAAGTGTTTTTATATTCGATAAAGACATCGTTAACGAATGCATGCCATCTGTAGAAGACAGGATCCCTCATTGCGGTGGTAGGATCACCCATTACGGCAAACGATTCCTGCGAAACGACAAAAGGAAAATTTAGTCGATAAGCGATCTCCTATCAGAAAGCCTCGAGCATTCGATGTGAGTTCTCTTTCACGGGAAGAGAAAAAAAAAAGTAAAGAGATACTCATATCGATGTACAGGATAAAGCGAGTGAGATTAAGTAAGCTTCGAATAAAAGGCTAAACCGTGCTCAAGAAAAAAAAGAAGGGCGGAAAATTATCTTTTTTACCAAGAAACGATGATCCGGATCGTGGCAGTAAGCTAATAACATGTGACCCAAATTGTGTAGATCTCCGTAGTAGGTGAGGTCGGGACTGAGAATGCTGGCCTCCATTATGTTACCGAGAACGTCGATGCCGGTCGCTTCGTCTAATTCTGTATAATTACCTTGTGCGTTGCGCACACGACGCGTATGAATCGCCTCAATTATTCGGTCACGATAGCGTTCGAGATCCGTAATGTCAAATTTCAACTGATCAGCTTTTCTGTTTAAGTCGGATAGAACAAAACCGGCCGGTCGAGCTGGCCAGGCACGACCGGATACAGTCTGATCCAGCTTGGGGAAGTAGGCCTCGGGTATGGGCTCGCGCAAATTTGCCAGACGGCGCGTACGTGGTAGATTGTTACAGAGACGCTCGATGTTGTATCTATAAGGTAAGGTTAATTTCTTTGATTAGCGAGGGGAGATACCTTTCTTTGTTTTCTCAGCATAGGATAATTTTTGAATGAGTTACTTTTCCTTTTGTTTATTTTTTCTTACGATTATGATCATCATTCATTCTTTTAAAGCACGTAAAATACTGTATAATTTTTATGTATTATTCGATGTCTCAACTAAATAAACATAAATTGAGGATATATTTACTTTGTTATTAAGAGTATTAAAAATTTTTTAAAACAATAATAATAATTCATGACAACTAACCTTAGACAAAGTACTAAGGACTTACCTGGCCATTATTTGTTGATGCATGTAATAGAAGAGTTCGCCGCGCCTGTCCTTATCGACTGCAATTCGGGGTCCGTCGAAAGGATAGACGAGATGCCAGTGCCAGTGATGGAGATTGATACCGACGTCCTCTCTCCAATAAGCGACTCGATGCTCCGGATCTGCGTCCGTAGCCGTATAGTCCAAGGGGATCTCAATGGGATTCTACGTGCGGTTCCGAAAAAGAGAGAGAGATAAAGATAAAGTACGAAATGGTTATAGCTGCTAATACTATTTCCGAAGATCGTCGACGTTTTATTGCTAATTGAGTGCTTTTTCCTCCACCCCCCCCCCCCGCCCTCTATTTTCATGTATACGAGTTAATTTACATGAAACTTAGTCGAAATTAGACTTGTGTGACTTGTTTTTTTTTTTCACTTAGAAATTAAGCGAACGTTTTTTATCTCGTACCTCGTAATTGTTAAGTAAATATATTTTAACGATATTCGTTAAAATGAAAATCATTTATCATTAAAAATATTTGAATTTTCATCTTTAGAAATAATCAAAATTATTTTGTTCTTTTTAGTAATGTTATATATGACTATAATTATTTATCCATATTAAATCAATTAACTAAGAAAATAACTAATTGACATACTCGTGATCCTGGAGGTACAACATTGGCTTCTTCTTGAGCGCGATGGAAGATAGAGCTGTCCATATACTTGTCAGGGAAGATTTCAGACAGTTGGGGAATGGGAAGGTTCTTGGTGTCCGGACGATGAAGTATAGCGATAGAGAGCGAATACACGAACATCTGGGCATTGATGCGATCGCGACAATAGGCAGCCAACGAAAGCAAATCCTCGACGGTTCGCATACCTATCCACGAATTAAGAAATTTAAACAATAATAAAATATAGGATGTTTATTTGAATGATAAATAATTTATAATAGTTAATTAGAAGGTGGAAACAACAAGGAGGAAAAAAAAAAAAGTCAATAGACGCATACCCATGAAGAGCTCGGTGAGATGAGCGGCCATTTTGCGATGAGCGGGGATAAATAACGAAAAACTATCGCGACGGCCGAGCGACAACGGGACGGTTAAATCGGGGATGGCGATTTGTTTTATGGGCACCGAGGACAGAGCATCGTTACCGAAGCGAGTCAGAATACGCTGAGCGACTGACTGATATTGTTCGGGCTGCAAATATCAAAATAAAAAAAAAATTAACTTATAAAATTTAATTTAAACGTTACTTTAATTTAAAGAGTTACGATAATTTAATCTTTCAAGTATTTTATTGCATCAAATTTATGACTTTTAATTTTATTTTTTAATCAACAAATCAATTAATATATTTTAAAAGTGCTTGTAATGCTGATTAATGTTCGTCAGCAAAGTACTTAACCAAATTCCACGCGTTTTAAAAC
The DNA here is from genome assembly GCA_949987625.1 of Chalcis sispes. Lineage (NCBI taxonomy): Eukaryota > Metazoa > Arthropoda > Insecta > Hymenoptera > Chalcididae > Chalcis > Chalcis sispes. The sequence continues at coordinate 1,844,314 of OX465094.1, read as the reverse complement.
TTGTTATTTAAATCACAACTCTAAATTCGTTTTGATAAAATTTAAATTATAACTTAATTAATGCGATGTATCGGTTATTTATTTTATTTTAATGAAATTTTTGAAGCATGGATACATTTAAAAACACAATAAAAAAAAAAAAAAAAAAAAAAAAAAAAAATATCGCATACAATATTTGTACAGAAACAAATAAAATTCAATAAAAAAATTCGTTATAAGAAATTATTTACCAAATAACTCGGTGGAATGTCAAAGCTGACTTTTTGTTCACCCTTGGGTACGTAGACGGGCTCATTTGGACGATCGAACAACAGCAGAAGGTTTTGCTCCATTTTGACGAAAAAAAAATTTTAAAAAATGTTTAAAAGATATTTAAAAATTTCGGCTAATCGAAAGTGACCTTTTTTTAATAAGTTAACACCTTCGAGCGTCGATCGGAATAAAAGACGCCGAATGATCGTTAATGCGTATACCGCCAGAATTTATATTTCGTTTTTTACGGAATTCTCGCGGTTTTCACATAGATAAAACTCTTATCCGGTTTCGATGTCTTACCTAGCCGCATAATTCCTGCCGTTGGTCGATGATAGATGTATATTTTTTTGTGGAAACCTCTTAAACCACGTATGTTCTATCGAGTAGTGTACGTTTCTTTTTTCGCAATCTCCTTATCCCTTCCTGTTTTGCTGCTCGAGTGTTCAGATAACCTATATGCTGTATTTTTGACGAATTTTGCCTTTTTCATGAGAAATAAAATTTTCAGTTTCAATAGATTTTTATAATGAAATTTTTCTTCCAACTCGTTCATCAAAATATTTCAATATACGAATAAACGAAGAAGAAAGAGGCTCATTATTTTTCAAAATAAAATTTTTCCGTTAACCTTCTTTTCTTAAAATTTTATTATTTTAAAAATTTATTATTCTTTTATGTACATATCTAAAGAATTTTAAATTTATGCACGAAACAGTCTAATATTTTCACTATTTTAATAAATAATCTCATTTAGTTCTTTGAAAAAGCTTATACAAGGATTATCTCAAAGCTGAATCGGTTCGTTTTAAAGGCTTTTTCAACGTATCCGTAGTTTGGCAAATTTACGCCTCGTTTGCGAAAGATACCGGATGGGGGATAAGCAGTTGCGCGATAAATCTCCCGTCGGAGTTAAATTCTTGGTCAGCGAATCGAATTTACGTAAGGATTTAATGCTCCGCGAATTACCGGCGCGATTTGGCTCTCTTTTTCTCTCACATCTCTCTCTCTCTCTCTCTCTCTCTCTCTGTAGTTATCGACGAGTTAAGCTTCTAGCGTTTAACACTGGCGCACAAAATAAAAAAAATAGTACAGTGTAATAGGGCAAAACGAAAAAGAGACATATAATGGCCCGAAGGGCTTTGCTTGACTTTTACTCTTTTCTCATAAATTATTCGGGCTTGCATAAATGGATGCGCATTAAAGGGTAACGAATGAATTGAGGTGTAAATCCTCGATGGTTATTCATTAATTTGCGACGTAGAGTTGGCTCGAATCATTGGAAAGAATCAAACTTATCCGGGTGAATTATTGTACGCTTTTTTGTTTGAATTTTCCATCGGTCTGTTTGCCGCCGAGCATACATATACTATATGCCCTATGGCAAATGTTATACGATCCATTTTATAAAAGAACAATGAGACATGTGCTTTTTACACGAATCTTATTTGTTGACTTTTTTCTAGCGAAGAACAAATATATATCTATTTTATATTAATATAATCTAAATAAACGATGTAAGAAATTATATATATACATAAAAAAATAGAAAAAAGAAACAAATTTAAATTTTTAATAAAAATAGTAAATAAATTTCAACTGCTTTCACACGTAAAAAATTTTTTAGGAAAAATTCCTATGCAATGCTAGCTGTCAAAAAAAATTTAGAAAAATTAATACTTTTTCCAGTAAAAATTATTTTATAGTTTTACTTTCTGTATAAAAAAAAATATAAAAAAATATATTGATTTTTATATGGAATTCTAAATTGTCTTCTATCCATTAAAAATTGCGTGAGAATTTTCCGTAAAAAATTTTTTGCGCGTACGATGAATTTTTTTAAATATATTTTTTGAAAATTATTTAAAAACTATTTTAAATCGTTTTTATATTGACGAAATACAATATTTTACGCGTTAATAAAAATGTATTTTTTTTTTTTTTTAGAATATTGTGAAATTTTCTTTTAAAATTTAAATTTCGTTATATAAATCATTAATAGCTACTGTAAAAAATATCGGAAAGAAACGGTATCATACAAAAAAAGTATCGGATTAATAAAAATGATATTATTTTTAAAATATATAAAAGATTTTTTTTTAAAATAGGTAATAAATCGTACACTGCTAAAAATTGTTTTTAAATAAAATCATGAATCAGTGTATAGGGTATACGTGTATAGGGTATAGGGTATAGGATAGAAGCAAGGGATAAAGAATGGTCGAAGTCGACAGTTTAAAATTTTTTTTTTTTTTTTACCATTTATTGACAAATATCAATCTGTTTTCCACACACTTTATCATAAGAACTGGAGTATTTGAAATATATAGCATATTTTTATTCCCCACCCTCGAACGCTCGAAACTTTCGATCTTTCGCTAACGACACTCGTACACATCGAGAGAAAAGAGAGAGCCGCCGTGCTCGCTCTTTCTTTCTCTTTCTCTTTCTCTCTTTCTCTCTCTCTCTCTCTCTCTCTCTCTCTCTCTTTCGTACACACGGACAATACACGCAAGTCGGAAAGAACGTTCGTCGTAAAAGAGAACGTCCGGCACTTCTGTCTTTTGAGCGGCGGCGCGCTCGACCAACGAGTCCGCTCTTTGGAGCTCGAGTAGGGCCTTTCAAAGAAAGGCGAGCAGAGGGATTCCCTGGCACTCGGAGACGCTGCAATTCTCCCGTATCGGCCCGTACGGATCGGCCATCCATTTGCCGTGGCAGTGCTTGACCGCGCCTCTCAGCTCCCACCTGCCGATCCCGGCGAAGCTCGCCGTCGGACTCTCCCTCTCGAGCCGACACGAGGAGCTGCCGCTCTCTTCCTCCGACCTCCGACCCTCTTGTGCTTCCCTGCACCAGACGCATACTCGCGATCCTGCAATCACACGCGCTATCCTCAATCTCTTGGCGCATCTCCTTCATACATATCTACATATACGAGTGTGTCTCTGTATATATACATATCTTTATGTCAGACTGAGACAAAGCTTTATCAATTATTGCCGACATCAATGCTTTAGATTACATCTAATTTTATACCAAACTTTATCATTTTTTTAGAGCCACCGTCGTGCCGCTTGAATGCAAGTTTAAATTTTCTTGCACGAGCTGCTGCTTTAAAATAGTCAAGGATCGATCGCGTTATCCGAATAGGTACGAAAAGGTAGACATTTTAACGAACTCGCGCGAATTACCGCGATCGTTTACGACACGCACGAGTGCACTCGGCAAAGTAATTTCCTCTCGAAAGAGCTACGATGAACGTTAAAACGCGGAGAAGCAGCAAAGCTCCACGGAGCAACGTCGTGACCGGAAGATGGAACCGAAACGATGCTTCGAACTAGGTAGACAAATCACACCGAGCCGAGAGCCAAGAGATAACTGCAGCTCGTAAACTTGTCGTACTCGTACTTATTCGTTGCGGGAATTTTCCAAGACTCGCATAATTAACGCCTATGAAAGGATCGCCGTTCGCGCGCATAAAACGAACGAGATGTGAGTATACCATAGCGTACGTCGGTGATGCGAATCTCCGTATGACAAATCTCCGATGATCTTTGGAGAGCGGCGTCTCCGTATTATGAAAATTCGCGCCAAGTTTTTACGGCCGACGTGATAAAACGATGCATTTCCATCGTATTTTAAGCAGTAGATCTTCAACGCCTATTTTGTCGGAATATTTTTACGATTTTGTTTTTTTTTTTTTTTTTTTTTTTTCAGTTTTTTTTAATTTTATTTATTTTTCTTTACGAACGTGTACAATCTAAAAATAAATCTCGCACATTAGTTTAAAGATATATATATATATATATATATATATACATATATATATATATATATATATATATATATATATATATATCTTTTCAAAGATATTTTATTTATTTTATAATTCCAATTTTTATGTTCAAATGATACTTCATTAACATATAGCAATATTATTACATATTTTTGAATAACTATAAAAACAATTTAAATAAAGTGTTATTTAATTTTAATATAATCATTGCAGTTAATTACGCGAATAATAAAATTTTTTGTAAAATTAATCCTAAAGTTGTTCTTTTAGAAAATCGTTTATTCAAAGTGAAAGTACTTTACGCGACTTTTCTTCCGACATCTTTATGCTCTTTCATTTCCATTTACTCATTGTGAATGCGAAAATGTGGAAATTCGTGACATTTCTACATTAACGCATTTTACCGGGTAACTTAATACTATTATACCTTCATGGAAGGATTCTAGTCTTCTCTTGCAGCCTCTTGAGATTTTCAATATTGTGAACGCAGCGCAATATCTGGACAAATTAAAAGAAAATTTATTAACATGAATCGTTAAGTAATTTTCAATGAAAATAAAAATGTTACTTGATAAAGTATTTAAAAAAAAAAAAAGATAAATGCAAGTTTAATACCTTATAAAATAATATAAAACTTTTACTATATTATCAACGGTATAAATGCCATTTGCAATATAACTTATTAAATGAAATTATTGTCAATATTGCAATGTTTTAATAAAAAAATTTTCATGTAATTAATATGAACCGACTTTTCATTTGAATATATTAAAAATAAAGCAATAACATATTAAAATTATAAAAAGCTACATTTATAACTACATTATACCGATATCAAATGACACATTTCATCGTAATTCTAAGAAGATTATCGGCTTATTTCAACGTAGAGAAACGCGTTTTATCCGTCAAAGAACGAATCAAAAGACTTTCCCTTTATAAAGTGCACTCGGGTATTTCTGCGCGAAAATCTCGCTAGGTAACGTGCACTTTTAAGCTTAAAGCAAGAAAAAAAAAAATAAATAAATAAATAAAAAGAGAGAAAAAAAAAGTGAGCAAGAAGAGAAAGAAAGACAAGAGCCGAAGAGGCGCAAAACGCGCGGAAACTCGCGTCGTAATATCTCTTTGCGCGACGATGCGTGGAACCTCCAATTCCTCACGCATTGCTGGCTCGCGCGAACTATTAATCGAGAAAGCAGTTTGCGCGCGCACGCGTGCACGAATACCCGCCGCTCGAAGCTACTGCATACGCAATCTTGTCCCCTCCTTGTCTGACTTTATCAAGCGTATATACATACGTCGATCGAGTTGCACGCCACGATTCTCATAGGGCGACTATGCGCCGCCAGTCCCCTTCGTACCACCGAGCCACCTATCTCAACCGTCTCCGTATGCACACCTCGACGTTTATGTTTACGAAGCGTACGCGCAACCTTCGCTTTATATACGCGACGCCTTTTACGCGTATATGCGTATGCGGATGGATCTTATCGTCTATAACAATGTGCGAGCTTCAACGATCACCTGCATTTCGACGATTTTTTAACATTTTACGTTTGAAATTTAATTTAAACGACGACACAAGTGCGAGGCCTGCTGATTTCTTTTTACGCGAAATAATAAAAAATTATTTATTTTTAAGGTTAAAACAAATATCTCGGCAATTGATTTTTATTAAAGAAAAAAAAATTTTAAATTGATTTTTCAATTTGTAAAGGTTAAAGGTATATTTTAAAAAAATGGAAGCTCTTTTATTCTCTTGAATGTATCTAAAATCTATTTAATATTTATTTAACTTTAAACGAAAATTTGGAATCGAAAGTTTTTCAATCTAATTAAAACGCATTATCAACATTTGTTTGCCGAAAACTGCGAGTAAACGCCCGGGCGGGCGGGTGAATTCGCAGTGCAAGCTCAACTTTAACGGAGTCAAAATTTTACCTAAATTAAGATACATTATACACAAATTTATACTTCGCAGATGGAAAAGTCGACTTTGGGTTGGCACGCAAAATATAAAAACTTTTTATCTAAAAACTACCGGTATATATAACTAATATTCGTTTCTCGTTTAATAAATATACATATACATAAGAAGCTTATATATAAGAAGCTTCTAAATTAAATTTTCATTTAATAAAAAGCGTCGGGCGTGAAGAGAAAGAGCGTGAATTTTTTCAATGTTGCATGTAAAAAAAAAGGGCGTTCCCTTTGCGACAATTTAAAATGAGTAAAATGTGCCGTTACGCGCGAGACATCCTTCAAGCAGACGTAATAAAACGCCGTTCTTATTCACGCGTATGCTTATTTTCTTTTTCTTCTCAAAAGGTATGCTTTATCGCGTAAAAAAGAAAATTCGTGAATTACGCAGTTGCATTATCGCGCAAGCTTTGTGTACAAGCAGCTTTATAAGCTTCGACAATGGCGCAAGAAACATAAAGTTTTGCGCGTCCGCGCTGGCAACGGCTTTTCCAAGCGCCACGGCTAAGCACGGGCGTGTGTGGCCGTGCGCGCTGGGGCGAATTGGAAAGGAATAAAGCTCGCGCGCAACGGCGATAAAGAAAAAAAAAGTACCAGGAGGGCCTTTCAGTACCTCGGGTGAAATGAAAGAGAGAAAGCTCGGTTCTCTTGCGCGTTTAGATATGTAGATATTTGTGTGCATGTGTGTGTGTGCGCTCATTGAGCTCGTCGGTGAATGCGGGTTCATTCGAGTTGCGCGCGGCGGTCTCTTTATCTCGCGCGCGCTTCCCTCTCGCGTGTGTACTAAAAGACGTGACAATATTATCGCGATTGCGCTGCTACTACGCAGAGACAGAGAGAGAGAGAGAGAGAGAGAGAGAGAGAATGGAAGCTTTAGAGAACGAGAAAAAGAAAAGAGAGAGCGAGAGAGAGAAATAAAGAAAAGTCAGTTCTGCTTTTTGTCCGGAATAACTTTCCTCTCGGCCGTGTTATTTCTGCGCGCACGCGTGGATTTCTACGCCAAACGTTTCCTATATACTCCTATAAATATATGTGTATGTGCGTGCTTATGGATGTATATATGTACTCGTAAAAACATATAAAACTGGCAGCTGTAGTAATAAAGGACGCAAAATTTAACGTTGAAATTTTCGTGCCTCGCGCGGCTCGTGTATATTTAAAAATTTACTTGCGCACGGGCTGAAGCAGCAGTCGACATACATTTTTCCTCTCCTTTTCTCTCTCTCTCTCTCTCTCTCTCTCTCTCTATCTCTGTCTTTGCGCTGGCCGTGATAATAGGTAGTAATTTATCGCGACCTTGTTTGCTTTAATTTTATTTTTCAAAATTATACCGATGGCTTTATTTATTTTTACGTCATAATATGATTTAGCCAAATGGTCATCGCTTACATACTAACTTTAAGCTTACGAACATTTTATTAAACAATAACACTATTTTTTCTAATAGTCAAATTATATTTGTTATATAATAATTAAATGAGGCATATTAAACATCATTTGGATAAATTATTTAATTGTGAAAAATTTTAAATACCCAATAACTTCTACATGAGAAATTATTAATATGTGGTAGAAAGTCGGTAAATTTTATTTTTATTTAAAAATATTAACTTCTCTTATTCTCTTATGTTTGTAATAGTAATATTTTTTATCTAAAAGTAGGCATAAATATGATTGAATTCGTTTTGTTTTTATATTTATTTTATTTAAAATATTTTTGAATATTTAATTTTTATGCGATATGTGATATTTAAATATGCACATATTCATACATGCATTAAATATATCGAGGAAAAAATGAAATCTTGTTCCGGATCTTAAAAGACGCGATATAGTCGAACGATCCTCGCAAATCTTTCGAGTATTATAACTTTCGAGTGAACGCATGTATTTCTATCGATGCAACTTCGTCCCTATTATATTCATCCGCAACAATGACTACATCGGTTTATACGATGTTATTCCTGCTTGGATCACTTACAGCACTTGCATTATATATTTTTTCGTATAACTTTTGTTATTTCGCTCGAATAAATAAAAGATTCTTATATGTGATTATTAAACTTTCTCCGTGTGAAATAGGCATTAAAAAATTTAAGAACGTTTATTAAATGCATTTATAAAGATTTCTCATGCAACATTTTAGATTTACAAATAAAATTACGATTAATTAAAATTACGATTTTAATAGCATTATACTTTAATTATTATCTTTTTCAGTTTTTTTTTTTTTTAAACAACACATGCAATAAAACTTTAATAATCCTTTTAAGCTTTATATTAGTTAAAATACTTATATACAAAGAAGTAATTTTATTTTAATTATTAAAATGAAATATCGTTTCGTATATTTAAAAAAAACTGTTTTCTTCAATATGAAGTTTGTAATGAACGTAAATTATTTAAATTTATGATTATGAATTCTAACTCAACAATCTTTTTATTTTATTAAAATATAAATTTTTATTACCGCGCATTATCATTTACTTTTTTTTTTTTTTTTTTTTTCATAATATGTAGCAATTTTTCTAAAATTATATTAAATTATTTTTTTAATTTTTTAATCGTTAGCGTGCAAAAGTTTTTTTTGTAATACTCTATAGCAAAAGTATTAAGTGCCTTAAGCGAATTATTTCGAACCTCAAGGATTAAAATTAATTTTTGTGTCGATAATTGAAACGTGTAAAATTTTAAAATATAAAAATTGTTACTCAATTTGATTTTCTCGAGAGTAAAAATTTTTGCTATAATCTGGACATATTTGAAATTCGATGTTCATATGTTTTTTGTCGAAAATGGGAAAAAAAAAAGTCCATTTTATTAAATCCAAAAAAGAATTAGTCAGACGTTGGAAGCATGAAGGAAATTTCATTATCTACAGAGAATAAGCGAGCCTTTCGCTCTCAGTAACATTACAAATAAGCACCGCGGACACAAGGGAAACCGCTGCCGTTTGTAAAATGCACTTGTCGCGAATGGTATCTCTATAGAGTACCTCGACGGGCGAATAATCTCGTGAAATCTGCTTCTTGCGTGAAAGTTTCGCCAATATTGCTCGAAAGAGGAAACTCGAGTACTTCAAACACGAACTTGTGCATTAACTTTTGACGGCTTTAAATATGCATTTGTGTAGCAAGAACCAGCGGACCATAGGGTTCGAAGCGATAACGAAAGGCTTTCGAGCGATTAGCGGATATTTAACTTGCTACCAGGTACATTAAGATTAATTACAGTGAATCTAATTTAATTTATATTCAAGCAGTTTGACATGAAAACGAAGGATTAAGTTTAAGGAATATAGTTTATGAGAAAAAATTTAAAAGCGTTTACTTTTTTGTTAAATTGTTGCAAAAAATATGTTAGTTTCATGTATTGGAAAAACAATTAGCCATTTAAAAAAATGTAAACTCAATATTGGTGAATTAACGCGCCGCGTGTTAAAGGCATTTTAATCGTTGTTCAACATAGTTTAAGAATCGAATTAAACTCGGCCAGATGTTAATAAATTGACAGCGCAGTAACAGTCTATTCGAGCATTTGGTTGTTACCTTAAATTAAATTTAGAATCGAAGTTAGGACAATGCGGTATTGTTTTGGAATACACGCCGTTACAAAGCAAAACTAGTGCATTAAGTGTCGTTGCGGGCATACGAGTATGTGTGCAAACAAGTCAAACGTTCGCTGAGATGCGTTATCCATTTGTAAATATTCGATTTCGTTAACGTCAAATAGTCATTAATGTCTACAAAATTGATTCTTGATATATATGTACAGATCATTGTTTATACATTCAAACCGATTTGATTTAAATAAATATTAATCACTTTGATACTGTCGATTTTAAAAAAAATTAATTAACAATTTGTTAATTTAGTCGATAAAATTAATGTCGGTATAATAATAAATAATAAATTATAAATCTAATATATTATTAATGAATAATTTTACTACTTGACCTAATATTAAAAATTAATAAACCTTCCATAATGTTGCTCGCTGAAAAAGAAAAAGATGCAATTTATTCATTTAATCAATCGAGTATTTATCCAGCTTGAAAGCAATTTTTCATTTTTCGATCGATCGTTTGATTCATTAAAATACGTAGAGAGGAAAAAAGAAAGCGAAACAAGTAAACAAAATGAAGGAGTTAAGTAGATGGAGATAGATAGGAAGAAAGAGAGAGAAAAGGAGATAATGAAAGAGAGTTAACTTACCCTCCGGTAACTTGCGGAACGAAGTTCGAATCCAAACTTGCCTCCTTGCTTTTGCCCGGGGAAAAGCTCGCCTCTGGAAAATTTTAGGTCTTCGTTACAAGATCTGCGTAATTAATTGGATGCTGCGAGACTTTTGCGTTACCGTTCGCGCACGTACGGCCATCCGACGCATTCCGAAACTTTCGGCTACTCGTCGGCAAGCACGGACAGAGAGTTTTCCTCTCGCATTTGAAATTCATTTGAATATAATTGACTGTTATGCAACAGCCTGCGTATCGTATATCGATGTAAATTACTATCCTTTTTACTCTAGCTATTGATTGTTATTAAATTTTTTATTGTACATTGTTACGGAATTTAAGATAAATTAAAAATTACGGAATCGCGTTCAATGAATGAAAAATTATCACGCGCTACTATACATCCATATTTTCGATAAATATTTATTTTCAAAGTTATACGACTCGCGTCAAGTGAATCACAAATGTTTTTCAATAGTTTATTTTTTTTTTTTTGTAAAAATAATGTTACATTTCATCCGAAATCTCATTTTCAATAGCTTTTACCTCAATTATATAAATATAGAAATTTTTTTTTTTTTTTTTATTCAAACGAATACATCGACAAAATTTACTTTTTCTTTTTTTAAGCAATATGTATACTTTTTAAATTTAAATATATTAGGATGAAAAATTATGATGTTAAACGTTGTACCTTTGATTTTAAAAGATTCAATATTGTCAAAGATGAACTTAATTTTATCATATCATTAAAACGATTTTAATTTTTGCAATATTAATTCAAATATTTTTACCGTTGCAATTTGTGTTAAATTAAACTATTTAGCACAAGAGAGAGAGAGAGAGAGCACGAATACAATAAATTTTGTAAATTAAAATCAACAAATGATTCAAAGTAACTTTAAAGAAAAAAAATCTCGCAGTATCGTAAATACAAAAAAATTTAAAGGAATATTATGAGATTTTCGAAATTCATCAAGAGTCGCTGATATACGAGCGATACCTTCAACTTGGAAGCGACGAGCGCGTCGCCGACAGGCGTCGTAATTTTGACAGGTGAGAGACTGCTCGGTTTCCGGGCACGGCTTGCCGCCGTTTCGAACCGGCCGGACGATAAAGCGGCTCCTCGTTTGATGGCCGACGCCGCACTTGTTGTTGCACTCGGACCACTTGCTCCAATCGCTGACGCTGCAGTCCGACACTGCGCAAATGAAATAAATTCAATGCGAACTACGAGGGCTACGAGGGCTATACCCGTGGATTTTACTGCCTCGATCCCGCGTATTTTCTTCGCTTCTCCCTCCCACCCTCTCTCTAACGGACCATCGGCCCTCGTCGAGCTTTCGTTCGCTCGCTCCTGTGCGCAGGGGATAAATCTGTTACATAGTGCGAGGAAGCGTTCGCTGAAAGATTTCGAAGCGCCGATACTGAATTTTACATTCACCTGCATTTTTCCTGATTGTTTTTGTCATACACATTGTTTGGTTTTTTTTCGTCCCTTTTTTTTTTTTTCATCGATTGCCACAAAACAAAATAAAAAAATATAAATATTCTTGTCACCGTTTTTGAAACGCTGCAGCTCTAATTTATCGAATTTCATTTTATGCCTTGTTACACTACAGCATAAAGCGTTAACAAAAAAAAAAAAAAAAAGAAAAAAAATTCATTTTTTCAACAATGATTTATCAGTTCAGTTTCAAGCTCACTTCAAAGTTTTGAGTTTACTAAAACCATTTTTATACGCGACAGTGAAAACATAGTGTAGCAAAAAAAATGTTATTAGTTGACTAGCTAATTTACCGCGGTTTCACCCGTGAACTGATTTCGATAAATGTTTACTTGGGAAGCAAGCCTGCTTTGCTTTGGTTATTGGATAGATTTTTATGAAATATGGTCCATTAATAGCCATTAATAGCCATTAATGGACCAAGTTTCATAAAAATTTATCCAATAACTTTCGCGCGATGCAATTTTATAGAAAAAACGGATAGAGAAGAAAAAATAAAAAAAAAAAATTCTGCTTTGGCCTCTTTATCAATATTAATTATTACAATTTATTAAAAAAAGAATTTCTATATATTTAGATTACACGCGTAATTCAAATTTGATTTTTTACGCCCGAGGAACATTTTCCGCATTAGAAGGCTTATCTCGCTTGTCGAAGGATACCCTTTTCACCGAGCTGAAAACGATATCCTGTTGCAGCGATCTAAAGCTTTCCGTTACCTTCCATTATGCCCTCGTCAAATTCTCCCTGCTTGCAAAAGTCTCCGGCAAAATATTGACTTCTTTCAAGGTAAAACAAAATGATTGAAAGCCTTTAGATCAACCTTGTTAACGGCTTTTAATTAAATTCAACGCGTAAATGGGGATTCTTTAATTTTTTTTTTTTTTTTTTTAAATAATTCCAACGTTATTTTCCAGTATTCAAAATAGTTACTTTATTCCTATTAAAATTTAATTCAAATTATCCGATCGTTTTATTAAATTTTAACTAGCTAATATATAATATACTTTGAATTTTTTTTTTTTTTTTCCTTTGTTTTTATCATTTGTTTAAATTATACCGTCATCATCTATTTATTAATAAAAGTAATCTTTTGAATATTTTACGTAAAAGCTATTACACTCATTATAACCAGCGAATAAGATAATGTTTGTTTACAAATTCCTTATAAGTTTTGTTAACGATATTTCTTAATCAAGTTTTTAATAGATTTTAAGATAAAAAAATTTTGAAAAAATTTGATGTAAAGTGAAGTGATTCATTTTTTCTTATTTCGATAAAAAAAAAAAAATTGATAGCAATATGTTCCAAATTATATTTCAAAGAAGATTAAACTTTCTTTTATATTAGAAAGAGAGTGATTGTAATGTTTACAATTAGTGTATCGAGTTTAGATAAAAATCCACTTTAATCCATCCTTCTAAATGAAATTTTTTTTTTACAACATTGCGTCAATCAACTTTGACTGTTGCGAACTATAATCATTATAAATTAAGTAACACTTGATTTTACTTTCGAAATTTTTGTAAAAAAAAGAAAAAAATTTCCTTAGCTTATAAACATAATTGTTGTATATAATCCAATACATTAATAGAAAAAAATGCGCGTGCGGAGAAAAATTGTACGCGAAAATTAAAGGCAGGTGCGCTTGCACGCGCCTATGAACAACGGTTACGCGTACGTTAATTACGGTAATGCTACGATCCTCGATTTATGTTACGCAACGGTCCGATGGCTCTGCAGCCCGTCCGTCGAAATCGCGCCGACAAATATTATAAAAGCTCTTTTTGATAAAGCTGTGTCGCGCCCCTGCTAATTTACGAATGGTAAAATTTTCAAAGAAATTTCACAAGGACAAGAGAAACGAGTAGTAGAGAATAAAAGTGCTGCTTGCAACTGGTGAAATGGCATTTATCCTCGATTCTTTCGTTTGCCTTTTTTTTTTGTTTTAAATTTTTAACGTCGAGTGAATTTATTTTATGCAAGTCATTAACACATGCTTTAATAGTTTTTATAGATTATTTTTTTAAATTAACCATAGGAGAGGATATAACGTTGACGATTGATCGGCTTATTAGCTAAAAATATCTCATCGATTTCAGTGCGCTATTGCAACAGTACAAATATACATTTTAATTGTAAAGAAATATTTTTAATTTTAAAGATATCGATTATTCCAAAAAACAAAGTTCATTTGTTCTCACGATATCGTCATAATAATGTCAAAAATAAAGTAGATATCCGTCGAGGAAAGAAAAATGAAGCGACGTTATATTATTTCTCGAAAAAAGATAAAATAATAAATAACAAAAGAGTTACTTGTTTTTCTTTAGCTTAACTCTCGACGAATACACATACATACCGCAATACTTTTTTTTTAATCCATATTCGGGAGTCCCCTCGCACACGAGCCTACTTTTAGTTAATCGATTTCCGGCTCGGCCAGTTGCCGTTTTGTACTCTCGCGTATACCAAATTCGACCCACGTAGAATTCAGCCCACACAGACGGACGACGACGACGCCGAAGAAAAAAGCGAGCGAACGAAACGAAGCGATAGAAAGCGAAAGAAGGAAAGTCAACCTCGAGGGGTCAAAAGTGAAAGGATTTTTGTTGGTTCTACCCTTTGAAACTTCGCACCCTTCCGGGCAAAGTTGGCGTTAATGGGACGCGGGGAACTGCGAGACGACCCGTGGGAAAACATCATTGCCGAGCATTAGGAGGCTTTTTTCAAACATTATTTCCGAGACGCTGTTTTTTTTTTTTTTTTTTTTCCCAGGAAAACGAGTGGAAAATGAGAAACAGGTCGGGATCCAAAGGTACAGTTCAGGTTTTACCTTAAATTTTTTTCTCCACCTCGCGTGTTACGCAATGGCGGTAATTTTAATAACAATTTGACAACGTCGAGAAAAAATTTTTTAATCTTTTCATCAATTTAAATTTACGTCATTGACATTATCTTGATTATTCTTTGCGCTGTTTGTTTTTTTCGTTTTTTTTTTTTTTTGAATTTATATAATGCATGAAACAATAAAATGCGTACTTTTTTATACAATTTTATAAATATTAACCCGTATATTACAATAGGTACTGCTATCGGTATGTCGACATAACAAAAGAAATTTCTTTATAGATTTCACTAGCTTTGTATGAAATATAAAAGGATAAAGTTTATACAGTTCGTATAAAGTTTTAATAACGTAAGATAATTAAGTTATTTCCTTATAAAAGATTGTTTATTTATCTTAGTTCACAATAAAATAGTTTTGTTACGGCTCGCGAGAGATACGATACGATAGGATTCATATAATTTTAACGTTGCAAGCCTCTCTACCATGAAATTCAAATAACTGCCAGAGGTTGAGAAAGTGATATCAGCCTCGTATACATTTCATGTTATACCGGTATTTCCTTCATTTGTACACAATATTTCTAGCTTGCAAATAAAATAGTTTATTCGTATGTAAATTTTACATACTTTTGGTCATAAAACTCGAATTAAAATTAATATTTAAATAAATGTTTTTACAAATATTTATAATTACGAATGTTTTAACAACTTTGAAGAAACTTTATATTTTTAAAAAAATTCGAATCAATAAAATTTTACAATTTTAAATATTTAAAAGACCAAAGGATTTTATAAATTCTGAATCCTTTTTCTTTTTTTAAGAAAGAGCTTTTATGACAGTAAAACAAAATGATAACTGCATTGTTTCTATAAATTCAACTCAGTATAAATGATAAAAAAAAACATTCAGTTATCCAGATATTATTAAAAACGAGATTTCTGTAAAACGAAGTAGTAAAATGATAAACGGGAGAGAATTCTTTTTTTTACGAAATGAAAAAAATATGATTTACCGGGAGATGGGGAGGAAAAAAAAAACAAGGTTAAAGCTCAATTTCATAACACCGAAAGACGCGCGTTGTTAGCCTCTCTTGCATTTTTCGCAACACGGGAATATTTCGTCGCGATCCTGTACAGTTACATCCCTCGGAGATGCTACCGGTCACAAACAACGACGAAGAGGAGGAGAAGGTCAACGACGACGACGACGACGACGACGACAAGACGCGAGCGACGAGCTATAGGGTGACCCTCATAAATAAACTCTTTTCTCTATATTCTCGAGGTTCGCAGCAGTAAAGCGGAAATTTTCCTCCGTGGACCGTCGCTGTCCGGAGAATAAATCCTGGAAATCCTCGACTACTCGCGTCGACGGAGACTACTTATTTAAACCATTATAGCGTCATTCGAGCATTTTTCATGATTCAAAGAAAAAAAAAAAAAAAAAAAAAAAAAAAGAACGAAGAGAAGAAGAAGAAGAAATAGTCGCGTCTATACAGGGAAAAAGTCGGAAAAAGTCAAAGAATAAAAGAGACGTATACTCGGAGAAAGAGAAAGGAGACGCGCTCGCGCGCACATGTAGATACGCGCGCGAGGATCTTGGGCGCATACGCACACGCGCTCGAGAGTAAACGCCGGCTCCGCTGATAAAGTGAAACGTTTTTTCCAACGCTACTGGGGCTAAGCGTTCTACGGCTCTCCCGTGGCTTGTTGCCGTTTCTGTGCGACTGCTTTTTTTTTCCGGGAGCCCGAGTTAGGGATACATCGCGGGCAAAAATATTAAGTTACGATTTATAAATGACTTCTTTTGTTATCCTTTTCATTGTTGTTGAGAGTTTTTTAATTTTAGATTGTTTTTTGTTTTGTTTCGCTATCATTTTTGCTTTGGGTTTTGTGGCGCCTTTTCATAAAAATTTACCACCGAAAACTGCTTTTTCGGCCATGGCTATTCTATTTTTTACAATATTCCGAAAACTATAGTTGTAGGTGTACACATTAATAGTATTTTTTTCTTTTTCGAGTGAAAAAAATTATTGATTAAAGGAGAAAATTTGAATCGAACAAACAATTATATTTTTTGTCAAGCCGAATGTACGCTGCTTTTAAACTATTAATGAATTTTCACTGTATTTTATTCGTTGGTTGATATTTCCAGTGGAAAATAAAAAACAAAAAAAAAAAAAAAAAAAAAAAAGGAAAAAAAGGAAAAAAAGGAAAAATTCTCGTTACTCGGCTTCCCACTTGTTGTCTATAAGTGAGGGGATTTTTTACTTTTGTGCAAGTACATAAAATTTATTTTAAAATGGAAAAAAAGCAATTTTCTACTCTAAATTCTTCATTTTATTTTATTTTATTTTAAATTTTGTGTAAAAATATAATATTATTATCAAAGTTTTGTGAATAAAACTATATGAATTTATTTATAAAATCGTTAATTGGAATAAATATCGAAAGTTTTTAAAAATTTTATTTTTCATTTAAAAATTTTAATTAATATGCACATTTGTTTGATGTCATTAATTTAAAACATTTATCATAATATTTCGACGGCTAATTTAATTATCGTTATATTTACTGATCGTTATATTTACTTAACGAAAATGTAGAAATAAAGAAAACGATATAAAGTGGCAAGGTTTCAACGTTACCGTTACATAAAAAATAATCAGAGATTAATTTTAAATTTTTCAATAACAAAGCCTATGTGGCGTAAGACGTATGTATAGAGATGCGAACGCTTCCAGCTTTGAACTTTATTGTCATTGTCATAGAGGAAGGTTAAAAGAGAGAGAGAGAGAGAGAGAGAGAGATTAAGTCAAAGATAAAGGGAGGAAGGGCGACAATACCTGCGCAAGTCTCGTTGAAGTCGTCGCAGCAATCGCCGAGCTTGAGGCAAGCGTGATCGCAGTAGCAGGGCTTATCGCGAGGAGTCTCGATTATGGCGTTTGGCGAGGCCTTTTGGATGACGCAGCCGGAATCCCTACCCTGGCAGCACAATTTCGCCGCCCTGCAGCTGCCCGCCGAGCTCGGCTCCGGCGCGAACCAAGCGACGATCGCCATTGCCAAGATAACGCTTCCGCTACTTCTCCTCTTCTTATCCATCTTTCCTCGATTCCTTAAGCCCGGATTATGCCCCCGGATTTTTTTTCTTTATTTCTTTTTTTCTTTTATTTTTCCTCTTTACCTCCTTTATACCCTTTTGTATTTTGTTGCGAAACTCCGCTCTTTTCTACTTTTATCTTTTCAGATTATTACTTTTATTCATTCGTTTTTGTGGTCTTCATTTTATCTATCCTTGTTTCTGTTATTTATTTTTCAGCGCATTCATTCAAAATAAATGACATTAAAAACATTGACAATTTTTACCACAAATTTAACAAAAACAAATATGTACACGTGATTTATTTATGTTGACAATAAAAGTACGTCAACGTTACTCTAAAAAAATGTGAATTAATTAAAAAAATAATTAAAATTGATTAAATATTGAATTTAACAATTAAACATTGTTTACTTTTAATTCATTAAATAATTCACGGTTTTACATATTAGGAAGATTGATTGAATTTCGTTTATAATTTAAGTGTTTCATTAAAAATATTTTATCAAATAATAATAATCCGTAAAGCTAAACAAGTTTTCATTTTAAATTGCAGAAAAAGAAAAAAAACGCCGACATTCTATACCTGAAAGCTTTTTGCCACAACAATTATAGTTTTCAAATTTCAAGTCACTTCAATTCACTTTTGTACTTGTTACACCAAATTATTTAATCTGTATAAAGTTTGTGCTTTTCGCTTCATTTAGAAAAATATTGGAATATTTGTAAGTGATTTATATATCGTTTACGACGAAAATTGGAGGATACGAGATGTATGGCTTTGATGTTCATTGTTACTAGATAATGGTTTAAGGAGATGAAACACTAAAACTTTTATGAAAAATTTTATGAAATATACAGAAAGTAGAAATCATTATGTAAAAAGGGAATTCTTAAAAAAAAAAACGTACGAATAAAAATAAAATAATTTTTTATTTAAAAATAGAAAATAATAATAATTATAATAGTTTGAATAAAATTAAAATTTTTTTTCTTTAATGCTTTATCCTCTTAATTATAATTGTTAAAAATTTAAAACAATTAAATTTATTATTTTATTAAATTTTTGTTAAATGTGTTTTATTAAAAATGTTGAGTTACTGACGGAGCGTCGATTTACAGATAGTACATTATTATTATCAAAATGTTTTAACGGAACGGTTGTTTTTTCACTTTCATATTTTGGAGTAATGATGATTTTCAAGAAAAACTTGTAAAAAACGAAGTCTCAATTAATCCGATATCCTTTACGATTTCAATATAAGGATTACGTCTAAAAAATCAAGATATTAAAAGTTGAAAGAGAACTGCGTGTCTCAATTTTTTTGGTAATCAAACTGATTGGATGTCAGAGTATCCCTATTTCGATAATGATTTAAAGAGAAAGAGAGAGAAAGAGAGAGAGAGAGAGTGAGAAGAATGCGGCCGGTGTAGTACACACGTGTTTCTCCGTGCAACTCGTCACACGTGGTGATGTACACATATATGTACGCAAATGGAGACGTATATGGTAACAGATCGTCGAAACACTCGACGCGATTTAATCCTGCGTGTACGTTATGGTAAATCGGAACAAGAACAACGGTGCTTTAATTGCCGCGCCGTCGGTTTCGTTTCATGGATTGGGCCCTCGACATCTCTCGTTGTACCCGACTTCGTCATCCGCGCGAAAATTCGCTGAACGTTCATTTTTTTATGCGACGAAGGTGTACGAACATTCGATGATGCTTTTATTTTTTTTCCTTTTTTTAAATTTTTAAAATCACTTTTTTCATAAAATTTACAAATAAATAACGAGTTTTATATAACAACGACGTGCAAAATTATTAAAAAAAAAAAAAAAAAGTATCAATTTTTAATTGAAAACGAAAATAACCGATGAAAATTTTAAACTACGGTTCAATTTTAAAAAGATTAAGAATGTATACTCGATTTATTCATAATTATTTTTGTTTATTTTTAAACGATGACCGCAAAATGGTTTTATTAAATTTTAATTTTTATAAAGAAGATACATGACATTTTCGATATATTAATTTTTTAAATAACTTGCCAAACTATACAAGCATCAATTTAGGTTTGAAATTAATAGTCAAACGGTATCACAACACAATTTCGATTGAAAATAACAACGACACAATATAACTCTAGCGGAATCGGTGAAATTTTTTGAAATTAAAAATTTAAATTCACACATTTTTTTTGTTTTTTTTTTCAACGGATAATAATAAGATCACAATCATTTAAATAATAATAAATTGTATGTACTTGTGCTATAATTGAATAAATTTCATTAAAAATAACATCGAGGATATAATTTTGAAAGGAGAGAATCGGTGAGTGGTAATTGCCGTCGCCAAAGACGAAGCGAACGAAAAGGAATGACGAGAGAGAGAGAGAGAGAGAGAGAGAGAGAGAGAGAAAGAGAGAGAGGGACGCGTTACGACTCACGGAGTTGAAGTAGGAGCGAGAGCAAGACGGTTGCGCTCGCGATCGCAACCGCGCGCAAACGCGGCCGGACCAACGAAGCGTCCTGGAGCGACTAAACGGCTCGTCGTCCTGGCCGAGGAGAATAGCGAGTCTCGAGTTCTCTCTCGTTCGCCCCCGCGTGCTAGCAGCGAGTCTCGGGTAGGAGTAAGTCTACCTGGGGGGTGGGAGGAGAAGGAGAGGGGAGCGTTTACGTTCAACGGTGCGGGCGCATGCCCTAAATTCCAGCTGAAACAACCGCCGGCGCGCAAACGCAACCAACTCGCTCCATCACGGCGACCCTTCCATTCTCCATGGGGTGCGTACGTATACGTGCACGCGGCTGGCGATTGATGCCGTGCAATTTTTTTAACTTACTTTCCTTATTCTGCATTCTTTTGCGCTATTAGTTCATAAACGCTCCAGTTAATTGCTCGCTCTAAAGCGAGAAAATATGTGAATATATGTGCACATAAACGATGCAGTAAGTATAAACGGTTTATAGTTTGCGTTGCCCATAAAAAAAAATATTGTTTAAAAAATATTCGCACTCGTAAATTAAAAAAAATTCTTTAGAAAATAAATTTTACTCGTGCTTTATAAATAAGGCTTTTTAAATACTAAAACGCTCGCGTTTAATCTAATACAATTGCCCATAACAAAACGAAATCGACGATTCAAGATGGGTACTATGGACTGCCATACTCGTAATTATAATCGGCCCAAGCTTACCCGTTATTTGACATTTATGCAGCGAACCGCAAATTTTTTTTATGCATATCGCTTTTGTAAACGGATGCCTTGGTAGAAAAGCTCGGTACGCGGCAACACAGTCCTTCTCTTGTGCGTATATTCAAAGATAGCGGGTACGTATGATAGATATACTTCAAAGTCCTCGACAAACAACGGAGCCGCAACCGAGGAACGAAGCCCATAGCGTTCTTATAGCTACCTCGCACTTTGGCCTCCTACACCGAGCGCGATAATTAATCGTATAAGCTTCGCGAGTTTAACGAGCGAGTTGCCGGACAACGGAACCCCTTTCCTCCCCTTCCCCATCCCCCGATAAAAGCGCTCGTATAACCTAGCCGCTGAAATACCTACGCGGAGTGCAAGCGCACTCGAGGAAAATATCTCACCGCGACGAGGGCGTTGAAAGCGAGCCGACCAGCTTGCACCGAGTGCTTACCGACGAGTTATTCGAACAAAAGCATCGAGCGGTGGAAGAGCCGATTACCTCGCCTCGAAAATAGACGATGGTTAAAATTTTCGCATAAGCTGTGGATGAAGCAACGACGGAGCTCTTTAACAACGTTATTAAAATATTTGTCTACGGTGATATTTTAAATACAATTTAATGGTCAGCAATTTCCAAAGATATTATTTAGCGTAATTATTAAAGACAGCGTTACTTACAAATTGCGTCGAAGACTTTTCTTTTCAAATTATATTGAAAATAATAAAGAAACAAAAGGTAATTTAATGTAAATTAGTTTTAGAAAATTAAACGAAACTTGATGGTTAATAGTAATTGCTAGTAAAAAGAAGAAGCAATAATGATTAATAAATTAAATTGAATAACTTATATATTTGATCTGAAAGTAGATAATAATAATAAAAACGAAAATAATAAATGACGATAATACAAAATACTCGTAATAATTAATAAATTTAAAAAGAATTTATTAATAGTATAAATATAAAACTTTCAGTTCTTTCTAACTCATCCCTATACACTATTTTTCTGCTCGCGTTTAAATTCTCCCAACAACGGAAATTTCTCGCGACTCGCGCAAGCTTGCAAGCTCTGAAGTCCGAAGAGCCACGAGTCGAAGGCTCTTTTCGTGTCCATACCTATGCCACTTTGAAATCTACAGCTCGTTTGGAACTAGTCTCGAGATTCTCGGGCGATAGGTTTTCGTGGTCTTGGGTGACGTAAGCGCTACCACGAACACGTACGACTTCCAAATCATGGTCGTGTTTTATACCCATGTATAATAAAAAGCGGGACTTTGACCTTCAAACTAATTTCGAAAAATATATAACTTTAATATTAATTGTTCACGTCGTTGTTCTCGTTTGCTGGACTTGTAACCGTTTAATATAAGATAGTTGATAAATAATTTTCTTCTTAAGCAATTTATAATAATTTAATTCTACTATAATCACGCATAATTCATAACGATCACATTTTAATTTATTCGTTTTATTTACTAGTATATTCTACGAATCAAAGTATAGAATTTTCATTTTTTTTTTGAAAATTCTTTCATGTCGCACGACCTAGTTTATATTCTCGCGTTCCAGTTTGAGCCAGGATATGTGTTGTGTCCTATTAACTATTATTCTTAAAAATTTTAGTTTTTCAAAAACGCTTACTTTAATATTATGGCTTTAATTTTTTACATAAATTTACATATCTGTTCGAAACAGACAATATTCGATAAATGTTTTATTAAATAATCTATAATGTATTGTTTTTAAAATAATTTTTAAAAGTCATGTGTCTTACATCACTTGTCCGTAATCTACTTATATCTTTTTATAATACATTGTTTTATACATTTTCTTATATTTGTAGATATTGGCTTCAGCGATTTATGTTACTATTACAAATAATTAAGGCAACATATAATAATTTAACTTTGTTAAGTATTTTTAATATTTGAAAATAAGTTATAATATTGCAGACAAAGTGAATTATATAAAAAAAAAAAAAAAAAAAAAAACGCTAGAGTTGTGTATCGATCGAAATATTAAGGAGAATAACAAATGGTACTTTTACGTGGCCCACTTAAAGTCAACATTATCGAGGCACTCGTAATTTGCAAAGGAAAAGTTAAGTGGATAAATTTTGTCAGTCGATAAACTGAAGGGAAAGTATTTCTTTCTTTCTTTCTTTCTTTTTTTTTTTTTTTTTTTTTTTACATCAAACGAAAGTAAATAAATCGATTTCTTAACTATCGCCGTGGACATTGTATCGGGGTAAAAAAAAGACACAAAATGGAAAGGGGGTGGAAATATAAACGAAAAAGGAATTGACGACAATAGTCAGAAGCTCCTTCTTCGACTCCGTTTTCGATCGCCTCGACTCATTTCTCGGTCAACTGACGCTGCGATCATCCATCTGCTGACACTTTAATTGAGACGATAAATTTCGTCGCCGAGGTCCTCGAGCTCGTCTTTGTCATGCCGCTTATACTGCAGTAGACTTACGTGTTCGATAAATTTTCGATAATTGAGCTGTTTTGTGACGAATAAATAACTCCCGGTTAATGATCGATCGATTTCTTCAGATTTTCTTACACTACTTGTAAATTACTTTTTTTCTTAAATTTTAATTTCTTCTATTATATTTTTTCTGCAAATAACCCAACGATAAAATTTTCTCTATACGTTTGAACAGCATGGTACTATGTATACATACCTATAATAAAAAATTGAATAACTGAATAAAAGTCAACAAGATTTTAAAGAAAGCTATTTGTAGGGAAAATAGTACGTTGTTAAGAATGAATCCATAACTAGAAATGGCTATGCGTCTAGTCGGCACATGTTGTGGAATTCTCGAACGCATTTGCATATGCTAATTCGCCGCGCACGCAATGCCTTATTCCTTTTTTTCCACCTCGTTCTTTTTTTCTTTATTTTCTCTTTCGTCTTCTATTTTTTTCAACACATTTTATTTATTGAATACAGGCAAAAATTGAAATTACGATTGCTCGAAACGAATTTAAAGTACTATTTAGTACTCGATTATCATAATAAAAATGTGAAATTATCATAAAAATAGCCGTTGAAGCATGGATTTTGTACGCTTGAAAAATGCTTTGTAACGTAACACTTAATTCAAATGTTATTGAATTTTACAAATGTACATAACTTTTTCTTTAAATTTTTCACCTCGACTTTGTCATTATTTAATTCTCTCGGACTAAGAGTACGTTATACTTTTGATAGTCGACATGGCGTTAAAGTTTGATATAATTTTTAACATTTATCTTTTATAGTCGTCGTTGAAAAATTTCTAAAAGAAAGACAACTTTGAATGATTCACGATTGTAAAGGACCTGATAGTCATTTAATTCAAGAAAACTCTTTGCTCGTCATCAAACATTTTACGTTATGGAAAAAAGAAAAAGAAACCCAATTAAAAGAGCGATAAAAAGAACATTAATAGCGCGCGAGGAAAAGAAAACCGCAATTCTATGGACAGAAAGTGCGCGCGTTCCGATCTCGCCAATTACGCGTACATGTAGAGAGAGAGAGAGAGAGAGAGAGGAGAATAGTTCGTACTCGCATGTGACAATCGCGTTCAAGGATATATATTCGCAAGAGGGTCAGTCTGCCCTCGAGGAGTCCTTCTATCGTTTTATACTTCGTAGACGCTCTCCGCGGAATGGGAAAACTTTTCTAGGAGGACGGTAAAGGAAAAAAGTAGCCGCATACAGTCTTTGCCACTAAAATTTTCAAATTCCCGCGTCAGTCGCGGAAAGAGAGGATACCCGGAGGCTATCCTCTCTTTTTTCTTTCGAAGGCTCTTTCTTCTTCTTTTTCTTCTTCTTCTTCTTCTTCTTTTTTTTTTTAACGAATGTGGGCCACGCGGACGAGCGCATCATCCGCTCGCCTTACTTAATCTTTTCTTTGAATTCTCAAGCTGTCTTTTTGCATTCCCTTAATTAAATCAAATACGATATTCCGTTAAATAGGTAATTATTATTATTATTTGCTAAAATTAAATTTTTTTTAAAATAAACATAGCCATTAAATTTTATTACAAATTTTTTGCTTTGACTTTATATTCCATTCAAATAAATTTGTAAATAAATTTTATTAAAATTTTCATTTATTTTTATTTCATCCCACAGTAAATATTTTATATTTTACATTTATTTAAATAAAATTTAAGAAAACATACAACTGAATATTTTATTATTTTTCTTAAAATTTAAAAAAAAAAAAAAAAAAGAAATAAAAAAACTCGTTTCAACAAATTTTAATGACTTTCTTAAAAAAGAAAAAATATTTTTAATGAAAAGTATACAAGTATAAAAATAGCAATTAGAGAATAAAAAGGTGTATTCAAGTTAGCCGTTGGAATTATAATATTTTATTTTTTTTCTACGCAATTATTATTTGAAATTTTTTAGAATAATTTGAAATGAAAATCGCTTTCTTTGTACGATAGCTCAAATAGTTAACGCGGATCATAATTAAAAGAGATTAATAATGAAAAGTAAATAAATCGTACACAGAAATAACTCAGGAAGGAGGAAATTAAATCGTCAACAGCTCAATTGAATTAATGCATCACAAGAAAAGCTTTGATTCGCGATTTCGATACCGAGGGAACGCGCGCCAACGATGGAACATCGGGATGGTATAGCAACAGGCGCCGGGGACGCCGTATCCACTTTTTGTATTAATCGGGAGCGCGACATCGAGCGTTTCCGCGTAGGAAGGTCGCGTGCGCCCAGCTGTTACACATTGCGCACGCGAACCCAAATTTTCGAATCTTCCTTGCGAGAGTTTGCGCGCGTTAGAAAGAGAGAGAGAGAGAGAGCCCGTCTAGAGCTCAAGATTCCCAGCGAGCAAATAACCGAGCGAGTCGATGCTCGAGGGAGCCTTAAATAATACGGCTGATATTCTTCGTTACGTAGTCATTCCTCTGAGGAATCTTTGTTTGCGAGAGCGTTACAGTTTTGCAATCTATGCGCCACTACTTGGAATTTGCGTTTTTTTTTTTTTTTTTTTTTTTTTTTTTATTTTATTTTCATTGCATATATATGAAAAAAGCAAAGCATTTCTTCTTAAATTGTGACGTGTATTGCAGACGCCGCGGTTTATAATAAAATTTTATAATAAATTTTCTTGTGATTCGACGCGTATCCAAACAATTCTATTTGTTTGTGCACTCGTTAGTCGAGTAATAACGTTTCGATAAATTATAACGCTGATATTCTTTTAAAGGTAATTATACTTTCACAGTTTTTACTTAATTGTAACGAGAAAAAATGTATCGTTTTAAAGAAATATTTATTAAAAAATCATAAGATTTTTTTATAACGAATTAGTAACATTTTATTCATTTTAAAGAGGAAAGTATAATATTTGCGATTAAAATATTTACAATGTTAAATTATTCAAAGTATTTTCATTTAAAATATTACTATAATATTGACATAATCTTAAATTCTTAAAAAAATTACGCATTTAAAACATCCATATTAACGAATATTCCTCGAGGCTGGATCAGCTACAAAGTAAAGAAAGAGTTTAGTCTACCCCGGAGGAGTCGTCTTCTTGATCAACGGTGGTCTCTGTGTCTCGGGTAAATATGCCCAAAGTGCCCTAAAGCTCCAACAACTGGCTCAACTGCCTCTTGTAAAATTTATCGATTTCGGAAAGTTGAACTTTAAATTTAGCGATGCTTGGTTTTTCATAATGAAATAAAATTGTTGAATGCTTGAAAAGGAAAATATTTTATGTTAATTAATTTCCTCATTGACAGTTGCTCAAACAGTATTATTTTATCGTCTCAGACTCTTTAACGCATAAACGAAAGAAAAAAAAAAATTAATCGAACGGAAGTATAATTATTGTATCGGTGCATAATAAATGCAATGAAACTTTTTAAATATTAAAGAGCAATGTGTATATTTTAAATTTTGCGCGTACTTAAACAAAAATGAAAAATTCAGGATATTGTATTCTGTCGTTATATCGTGCGCTGAAGCTGCTTTTCATCGGATAAAATTTAGCATAAATTTTGAATGAGCGATCGATTTTCAGAAACGATATACATCCGCATTAGAGAATATGTACTCCAATGCTTTCTCGAAAAATGTATCATTCCAAGTTGAAAATGCCCGGCTGTCAGAACGTAGACGCAGATGTACGCAAAGGATACTCGGGAAAATGTACCGGGAGTGATACGCGCGCAAGGAAACTTTGAATTTTGCTCGCTATACCAGCGCGAAACCACGCAAAGAAGGAACGCGAGAAAAGAGAGAAACGAGCGTTTCCTGGACTTTGGAAAAATATGACATCGCTTACGCCCTCGTTTGTTTCTCACACTCGCTGAATTCGTTCGCCCTCCCTTCGCTCATGCTTTACGAGATTAATAGATCTCCTTCCTTTTTCTTGCATTTTACTTCTTCCTACTAACTTCACGGGAGAGTAAATATATTTTTTCGAAATAAAGTTTACATTTTTAAATAACGGTGCTTCTTACCATTTTTTTTTTTTTTTTTTTTTTTTTTTTTTTACTATAATTATTTCTCTCTATGTAAATTTTATATTTTTAAATTATATAAAAAATGAAAATTGTGAAAAAAATTGATAAAATTTATGCACAATTTTAACGCTCGAAACGATAGCTCCATTTGAAAATTTGCTCGCCTATTAAATGAAATTATTTTAAATTATACAGAGACAAAAAGAATCAAGCTAACTCCACCGCAAACTAAATTTAAAACACGAATCGGTAAGAAGGAGGAAGCGCATCGATGAGATCGAAAAAGAAAATACTCACATTATCGCGTACGTATACGGTAATCGAAGTCGATGCCAACGCGAATAAAACAAATTAGCAAATAAGCGAGCGTCGTTAAAGGACGGCGCCCGAGATCGCTTCCGAACTCTCGGACGGCATCATGAATAATGTATGGTGAATCTACAACGTTCCATGAACTCACAGTCCCTTCTCGTACAAATACAATTTAGTGCGGCACCTACTCCGACGACAGACGCCGAAGTAAACCGAGATTCCTCTCTCGTTCTCTTTCTCTCTCGCTCTCTCGCTCACTCTGATACGCTTAGCTTTGTTTTCCCCTTGGCTAAGAAACAAACATACAGGGAAAACGACGCGCGACGCCTTGAGAATCTACGTTGTTTGTCCGACATGATTTAGCCTCGTTTGATTAACCCCATAGGATTCGTTGTCGCTCTTTGGACGCGCGCGCGTGAACCGAAACTCTAAATACGGATAATCCCGCTGAATTTGCAATTTTCGTTTAAGAATGTTTAAACTGTCACCGCATCGTTATTGCGCATTCGTTTGACATTATTATATTTCACTTGCGTTAAATTTCAAAAATTCAATTTGACAATTACCCGTGACGTACTTACGTTAAATTGTTTAATAATATCAAAGTTACAATAAAATAATTAGAAAGATAAAAAAAAAAAAAGGAAGGAAATGGAAATTATAAAATATTGTATCGAAAGGACGATCGAGAGAAAATGTAATAAGAATCTACGATGACAAAGGAGACAGAAGAAAGGCCATTACACGGTAAGACTGCGCGCGCGCGCGCGCGTATGGAGCGAAACATCTGGAAAGTAAAAACGGGACCGTTGGAAAACTATAAAGATAACGCGCGGCGGGTAGGTATCGCTTCGTCTTTCGCGTGCTTACGCGACGGAGTTAAAAATGCAAAACGAGCGAAATAAAGACGGCGAGGGAGCAACGAAAGTATAACGGCTTTAGGGGAGGGAGAGGTAAGGCCGCGCGCGACGAGAGAAACCGAAGAAAACATCGAAGAAGTTTCGTAATATCAAAGTTTCGCGACGTCTATAATAGGCGAAGCGAGAGGCGCCGTTTTCCCAGTTCCTTACGTATTCATGAGCGTGGATTTTCCACTTTGATGCCGCGCGCTACCGCGACTCGCGCACTAATGCGCGTTAGCCTCTTTTGTTTTCCGATTTGCGGTCGTATAATCTTGTGCGGCAATCGTCGCGCTCACTCGAGCTTTTAAACCAATTTCGTCTTTTTTTATTTTTATTATTATTATTATTATTATTATTATTATTTTTTTTTTTTTTTTTTTTTTCTTCTATTCTTTTGATTTAGTTCTCTCCTCTTTTTTTTTTCTTTGATCAAGCGTTCCTTGCTTTTTGATGACGTCGAGTGGTCTGCGAAAGCTGCTTACGGAATTTTGCGTGCAATTGGATGATCTTTTAAAAATTAAAGCTATTTTTTCTTTTTCAATTATCATATTGTCACCGTTATTTAAAATTTAAGCATCATTAAATAAGATTGGCCGACATTGCGCAAAAGTAAAAAAATTATTCTTATATTTACAAAATATCGTTTTAAAGCGTACCTTTTTCAATTTAAATATTAAACAGTTATAATTTATCATTCTTTCTTTTACCTACTTATACATTCTTATTACCGCAATTGAAAAACTCGCGCGAAGGATGAATGAATAATGACGATATTTCCGCATTCTTTATAAAAATTTTTCTTAACCCACTTTCAACTTTCTTTTCCGTATCGAGTTGTACCCGCAGTCTAACGCTCGAGTTAAAAAAGGAGCGCGTCGTCGTGGAGAAAAAAAAAGGGAAAAGAAAAAAGAGGGCATCTGCGGACAAAAGAGCAGCTCATTAAATTGAAGCGCAGCAAAGGAGATACAGACTGCGGGTTGAAGCATTTTTTTTTTTTTTTTTTTCTTTTGTTTTTTTCCAAAATACGTCAACTTTCCAGCGAAACGAAGCCAAAAAGAAAATAGCGCGGAAATCGCTAGTTTATTAAATTGGCCTAAGAAAAACAACAGCGAACGAAACGAGAGAAATTTCGGAGGGATACGCAACTAAAAGAATTGAAATTTTCTTACCCGAGTTTTCAGCGTGCGCTGGAAAAGAAAAAGAGCCAAGAGATAATTATCTATATACCGTGGTACTTGACTTGCAACAATAGCCCAAGCGAGTAGAAACGTATAGCGTCGAATGGCTCCTACCGTTTGAAGTGGAGCCGCGCGCCGGAGACGCAAACGGAAATGGAGCTGCGTTCGTGCTTAAGTCATTGCCACTGAAAACTTTGGAGCGTTCCATCCTCCTCTCTCTCTCTCTCTCTCTCTCTCTCTGCCTATCTCTCACACGCTCTTGCCTTACCCTCTCGAGGACTGAGCGAAAGAGAAGGAGAGAGAAAGAGAGAGAGAGAGAGACTTCTAGATGAATCTTCCGTAACTCAAGCTGCTACTGTTCACAATGTCTGCAAACGCGAAGGATATTTCTAATGTTTACAGTATTATAACTTTAGAGAGGCTGCATTAAACGCGCCCGGATTAAATTGCAGTCGAGCTCGATTCCAATTTGTTTAACAAATTAAAATTCGAAATAGGGAAAGAGATCAATAGATGGAAAGTTAAAGAATAAATTTATTTGCAAACAAGTATGATGGTAAGCCTCAGTTTACGAATATTTTATTATCTTATATTCCTAAAAACAAAATAAAAATCGCGATAGGTATGTCTATTCGTATTTTTGCGAAAAATTTAAACACACATATTTTTCAAAACATAAATTTATCCAAGGACATATTTTGAAAAGAATTCACTGCATAAAACATGTTATTTTGCTTATTTAAAATGAAGAAAAAAAAAAAAGAAAAAAAATTACAGCGCGTAAACCGAAGCTCGGGACCAATCGCACGGAGTTCGTCAAATTTCCGTCGTCTTTTTTACATTCGTATAGAAAAGTTTTTTAACGCGCAGCTGAACGAAAGCAGTGACCAAAGCACAAACTATAAACAAAGCGACGAGTCGTTTTTTACCGAGACGATTGTTTTCGTTCATAAGTTACTCGCGCACGCCTCGCGACGAGCTTTTCAAACTTGTCGATCTTGAATCGTGTCCGTCGCTTTGTTTCGAGCTACCCTGCAAAAAGCCCTCGCGTTCGCGTACACGTCATTTACGTTAACGAACCGACTCATTCTCCCAGACGCGAGGAAGCGAATCACGCGCGGAATTCCGCTTTCCGTGAAAATCGATGTCACAAATGATCCAAAGAGGCGTTGATGCGCAACTCACTGAAGCGTACCTACAATTACGTGTCGATGTCTATGTGCAACAAGTTTGTAAGCCTTGCTATTCTCATTCTCGCTCTCTTTTTTGCTACATCTCTACAATTCGCGGCGAATGTCGTTTAATAAATGACAGTAGCCCGTCAGTCTCTTGTTGTTGCTATTATCGTTGTTATTTGTGATAAAAAAAAAAACATCGATTTCCGTGTACAATTCGACGTGACGCTCCTTTATTATTATTCATTTAACAGAAAAACTTTATTCGCGTTTCCTAACTCTTTTCGGCAGCGAATCGAATAAAAAATCGTGTTAATTTAATATTTTTCAGTTTATATCCTTGCATTACTCGTTCAAATTATTTTTTATACAACAAAATTCTCATAAAATTTTTAACGTTATCTTAATAATCAATTATAATTTCGTAGAGTCACATATAAAATAAATTTGTATTAAATTTGATGAATGTGGGTTAAGTAAATGCTTTACGGCCATGAGTTGATTATTTCGATTAATCGTCCTAAAACATTAATAAAGGTTTACCTATAAAAAATTAATTATAATATTGTTTTTATCTAAACTGAGCGAAAAACGATAAATACGAACGATTATAAAAGTATTTAAGAGACGACGCGTATCCCAAATTAACTGCATAAACGAATTTAGATTTTTAAACATAGATTATAAAAATTTAATTAAAATATAAATGAGTAATAATTTGAGTAAAATTGATTTAAAGTTTTAATGAGTTATATTATTTTTAATCAATAAAATCAGCTTTTCTTTTATTTAATTAAAGTCTTGTAACTTTTTACGATCGATGATATTTATAAAGTTATTAAAAATAAACGTTTTAAATAATAATGTAAATCGCTTATTATAGTGGCAATAAAAATTATTTTCGCTATTTACATAGTCTTATTAATTTCTCGAGGATACTTTAATTATGTATGAAATATTCCCAGAGGAATTTTCGGAAAAAAATTTCTAATAAAATCGCTGAAAAATCGCATTAATTCTTTCATCGGAAGTTTTCCCCGCTAATCGAATTTCTCTCTTTAAAAGTTCTAGCTTTGTCGCGACTATGCAGCAGAAATCGTGAGCTAAAATCGAATATCGGACAAAGACCCAGCAAAAAAAGAGAACTCGGCAAGCAAAACGCGAGTATAAAAGACATTAAAGGTCGGTAAAACCTTGATCGTTTGGCTTGATTATTCGCGAGAATGAAAAAAAAAAATTTTAACGAAAGAAAAATAAAGTAGACGATATATAAAAAATTGAATAATCAGCGAGAAAATTAAATTCTTGCAAAACTAAACCGTTAGTTTCTAAGATAAACATTTTCGAGAGAGATATTTACCCACAGTGTGTCAAAGGTTATTTATGTTTCGCTTCAACGGTATAATAACGAATTCTCACGAAATTATAATCGTCAACATTTTTTATTGCCGTTCTGCAATTTTCTATTCAATTTTCCAATTTTATAAATAATAAATATTCTTAATAATTGTATTATAAAAATATAATTGATTAAAAAATATAATTTGTAAATGAGATTAAAAATTCACATACGATATAACATGTTATACATCCCATCATTAGAATTTTATTAAAATTTTACCTGTTTAAAATGAATTTTTTGCAAATAAAATTAAATCAAGAATAATAAAATAAAATAAATAAACTTAGTTAACAATATGTGCACATTTTAATTTTTTTAATTATTATTCCATTTTTTATTTTATAAGTAAGATTAATCTATCGATAATTATTTAAATGTTTATAATTAATGTTTACGTGCAACAGTTTTTGTAGTATAAAAATTCATAAATATGATTAACACAATAAGTAAGCAATTTCTAGTTGATGAAATATGCAATGATCAACTAAATATAATAATATCAAGCAACAATTGACATTAAAATTTTGTTGTTTGATTAAACATAATTAAATTAGTATGAAAATATGTTTGATTAAATGAATTGTTAATGAAAAAAAGTATTTTTTTTTTTTTATGCTGCCGTAATTGATTAAATTAAAAACGAAATTTAGAATTAATATTGTTTAACGTTAGAAAAACAATTGGTATAAAAGTTAATGAAAAAACGTAAAATCATTTATTCATTTTTAAGCTATAAGTATCAGGCTTGTTTCGATTACTTGCACATTGTGCTAAAAACGTCAATAGCAAAGAAAAAAAAAAAAAAAAATTTTTCAATTTAAAATAAGGATTATTGATTTCAGGAAATTATTGTAAGTTTAAAGGAGTAAAGCAGTCAAGCGGATAAGTTTAACTGGGAAGCAGCGCGTCGTCGAGCATCTTTAACCAGAATCTCATTAAGGGAGATGCGAGCCATCACCGGTACGTCAACCAACGACCTCATCAACGTCACCTCACTCGCCAATTAAACGAGAATGTTTTGTAAATTAATCTTTTTCCTCGCTTTCGTGCGCATATTATGCGCATGTAATCTAATATTCTCCATGCAGCCGCTGTTTTTGCCATATTATGAATTTTTGATTTTTCTTTTTTTCTTTTTTTTTTTTTTTTTTTTTTATCGTTTTTGTTACCTTGAGCGTATAAATAAAAATACATATATCTCTTTAAAATGTTTAAACTTACCTTTACACGTTGTGTGCATAATAAATAATTAAGCTCGATTCGGAATAAAATTTTTAAATATTTTTTTTTTTTTTTTTTTTTTTTTTGTTATTTTTTAATAAATAAAAGTGAATTGAATTTTCGCAAAAAAAAAAAAAATGTTCGAAATTCGAAAAAAATCTTTTTTCGCATTCATAAATTTTTATTTGATGAAATTTCAATATATTTTTAAAAATTTTACCAATGTAGTGTAGTATTAGCAGTATTGCAAAAATTCAATCGAAATTTCAACTCGGGATAAGGATAACTTCGTTACTTTAATGACGAAATCCTCGACTCGTTCATCTTTATAAGACTTATACCTATTCTTCAATAAAATTACGCTTCGAATAAAAGCTTGTGTCGTTTCTCTCTTATTTTTTAATCACTTTCTGTATACATATAATGGAAACAAAGATTTTTTATTTTTTCAAAAATTGTATTAAATGTTTTTTCTCGGTAAATAAAAACTCAATATTGAAATTATTGAAAGCTTCAATTTAACTAAAATCAAACTTATTTTGTAAAAATATCATAGAAATATTATAATTTAATAATAATTATTGCTAATATTTATTTATTCTCATGTCACATCATTTGTTAAATACGAGATAAGTATGAAATTTTAATTAAGAATAAATCATTTTTAATGCGAATTAATTTATTTATTATCTGAATTAATTACCTTTATATTAATACATTTAACTATTTTAACTCAGTATTTAAAATTACCTTTTTTTATTTAATAATATTTGTAAATATGTACGCAATAATTATCATTAGTTTTCTTTATTAGGTAAATCTTTTTGTGTTAGACAAAAGCTAAGTTAAAAAGATAAAAATTTTATAATTTATTAATACATATGTGTGACCTTCGACATCTTAAAATTTTCATGGATTTTAAAATTTCTTAACCGTTACGCGCTAAGCAGTTTTACAAGCCTCTTGAGGTTGCATGACGAGAAGACTTTGATCTCTTAACAAAAGAAAAATTGTCTATTTAAAAAATGATAATCGTTAAAAATGTTGAAAAAAGTTACTTATTATAGAAAATTTGTACATCCGTAATTACATCCGTAAAAAAACTTGACGGTTTTGAATTTTAACCAATAAGTATAAACATAAAATCTTTGATAAATTTTTTTCAACGTTATACATATAATAATATATATATATATATATATATATATATAATGGTTCCATCTTATGTAAAAAAGAGCTCATACATAGAAATTTGTATCCGCGTACATATACATACATTAAATATATTAAGCATAATCTAAAAATGATGAAACGCGAAACTTTTTAGTTTGCGAAATCATTCATACACATATACTCGTGACCGATTTTCAAAAATATACGACATAATATTATTGATGCGAAAGTCAATCAATGATAGGGCTGAATAAATAATTATAAACGATAATTTATTGTTCATTGCGCGTGAAAAAGCAAATAGAGTTTGCATTCGAATGCGGACCGGATCTTTCTTTAGTGTCGTCAGCTTAATTTACATGGATTCCGCGTAAAGTTTCATATTCCACTTGATTCTGCGGATTTTTAATCGAATTATTTATAAAACCGCATATTTTTGATATTATGACGTAATAATTAAATAAATAACCAAAGATTATTAACATAAGTGATAATTTAACATCGATAATCTAATAATTTTTTGCTCCTTATTCCTAGACCAAAAATATTCCTAGTAAATTTACTCGATCAGTTGACGGAAAAGAAAGCGTAACACATTAGACAAAAAGTAGGGAATTGAAAAAAATTAAAGTGCAGCGCAAGCAAATCTCCGAGAATCGCGCGAATGTACACCTTTATATATATACATATATAAAAGACTTTTCTCGACCTCACGCTAGAAGAAAGTTGGTCAAGTGTTCGACCGCTCCGACACAATTCTCCGGGCATCGAGCTTTTTCTCCCCGCCCCTTAACTTCAAAAAAGCCTCGTGGTTTTAAGACTAGCGGGCGATACTCTTATCTTCTTTCCTGCGCCGCAGCCGAATCTCTGTCTGGCTCTCTCTCTCTCTCTCTCTCTCTCTCTCTCTCTCTTTCTCTCTCCCTCTCGTATATACTTTTCATCGGCGATCGATCCGCACGTCCGACGGTACGTTTTCAATTAAAACTGTATTTGAAATGCGATTCTTTATCATTCTCACACCCTGCCAATGCTTTATCCTCTTAATTTTCACTTTACACAGATAAAATTATTAATTTTCTTATTTCGTTTTTTAACGATGCTGTTACAACTTTCATTATATAGTAAAAATAAATTCGCGATAAAGATAATTATCAAAGGTGGCCAATATTGTAGAGTTTTACAGTTAAATTTATAAGTTTTATTAAATATTATCAAATTTATTGTTAACCTTTATGTTACTAAAACGGTAATTATTTTACTCCATTTAGAGGCCACAAAGAGCTACAGCATCTCTAAAAGACTTAGCATAATATTGACACCGTTCTTGCTTATATATATATACATACATATACTCTCACTATATCG
The DNA here is from genome assembly GCA_949987625.1 of Chalcis sispes. NCBI lineage: Eukaryota > Metazoa > Arthropoda > Insecta > Hymenoptera > Chalcididae > Chalcis > Chalcis sispes. The sequence continues at coordinate 1,808,167 of OX465094.1, read as the reverse complement.
TATTGCTTTTAATTGACCGTAAATCGAATATAATCTGAAAATTCGTAAAAATCATTCAAACAAGTATTTTAATTCAATTAATTGTGAATATCGCAAATAAAATCACACAATCAAAACAAATAAAATATCGATATTTTGAAATTACAAATCCAAATTCATCTTTTAGTTTTCGCAAAGGTAAAATAAAAAAAAAAAAAAAAAAAAAAAGCAAAAAAAACCAAAAAAGAAAGTAGTGTACAACGTTCTCGTCGTACTTTTTGTTTATTTTTCTTCTTTTCGCATTGTATACGAAGCCGCAGGGCGCTTGAGCGCATTTAATTCGAAGGGCGTCCCCTATCCGCGAAATTGTTCATTCGGCCCAGCCACTTTTGCCCCTTTGTTTTTTTTTTCTTCTTTTCGAGGATTGGTACAGCCGACGTTGTTGTATACACGTACATTATTAAGCCGGGCGCTTTTACGCGAGTCGTTCGCTCATTTTTTTTTTTTCTTTTACTCTTTCGCCGAGTCTCGACGAAAAGCGAGAGAGAGAGAGAGAGAGAGAGAGTGAGAGCGCAAATTGCGTTTCTTCGCTCGAACGTGAAACTGTGTCGCGTTACTCTCGCGATGCGACACGTTGACTTTTTAAGGGTTATTCGATAATTCGATTTTTTGTTTTGTCGAACGCTTTACTGAATGTATTGATGGATACTTAAAAATAAAAAGGATGCGAGATAATATTTTAAACATTTTTTTTTTACGCTGCTTGATAAAATTATGCATGTTAAAAAATTATTTTAAATAAATCGACCAAAGGTGTTAAACTAATTAAAAGATTTAATATTTTGTATAGATTATTTAAAATAATTAAAATAGTTTTTATCGTTTATATATTTGTATAAATAAAGCACAAAAAAATTTTATTATATACTTTTTAAAAACTTATTTTATTTTAATGATCAATTTTCATCACTAATAAATGAGCAAAAGTTGTAACGACTTGTCTGCCGTTCGACGTCTGTTCGAAAACTAATTAAAATGTCTCGTATCGTTATAGAAAAATCCTTCTTCTTTCTTCATATTTTAAGATCTTCGATCTACAACTTTAAATTCTAAAACTTTTGCAGTCAATTCCATTATGCATTAGGCCGTGTCTTAAACTTGAGCAATTTATACGATTATTAATTACGAATACTATGACAATAATGAAATTTGCTAAATATTATTATATAGTTAAGATATTATTATTATATATAAATTATAAGAATTTAAGATATTTAAATAATAAATAATTCAATTTGAAGGATATTTTTGGTATTTGTTGAATTCGATGTTCGATATAATCAGTGGTTGGTAGAGAAATTTGATTTATGTAATATAGTATATAATAATATCAATATTTAGTAACACATACATACTTTCTAGTTCTCGATAAAATTAATCTCAACAGTATAAAAGATTAACGTTACAACGGAAATATGAGATACATTTCTCGTATTTTAGTAAAGTAATAGAGGTTTCAAAATTTTACGCGTTGAATTGAGAAAATTACCTTTAAAATATATTTTTCAAAGCAACCCTTACTTTGAGTCAATACGCAAGCCTTTAGTCAACTTCCAGACCAACAGCGGCATTCGTCAATGTTAGCGTTAAAAGTAAAGAGAGCAAAGAAGTACAAGGGCCCGGATATTTTAACGAACAGCTCGTGCTCAATTCCTACTTAGTCAAGCGGCGACTGCGCTCGTCGCTGACTCGACGCTATCGGAAATTAAAGCGCCGCCGGGCTCTGCGCGCTCGCATACATACAGGCATACGTGGACGAAGACGTTTGTGCGCCCTTCTATCTCGTATATAAATATTCCATTACAAAAGGACAACCGACGGAGTTTCAATTTTAATCCCCACCAGTGTCCTTACGCCGCGTCGTTCTCGCTCATTTGTCTGCGAAGTATTACAATATAAAAGCCAGAAATGGACAAAACCATGGTACGTTAACATTTTCTCACAAGAGATAGAAAGAGAGAGAGAGAGAGAGAGACAGAGAGAGAGAGAAAAGCTGAAGAACAGAAAAGCAGAAGAAGAAAGCTTTCAGACTGATGGAACTCGCGCGAGGTAAAATCGCTTCCGAGAGATGTTTTATTTCCAGTTCTCCGTCCTTCAACGTTTCCTCTTCTATCTACCTCCGCGAATTCTCCTTTAGATTTTACACACGGGCTCGCGAGATGTACAGACTTCCGAAGAGAGAAACGGTTTTAAATTATTAAAGCGACCATCCGCCGACCGAGTTTAAGTTTGGATGATCCGGCAATGATTACAAAGTACCGCCGATACTTTATTTTTATTCGTAGGATTTGAATTATTTCTTTTATCTTATCTTAGTTAGACTTATTGGTTAAATTTATCTTCTTTAATTGACTGTATCGATCAATTAAATTAATGTTTCAACGCCAGCTACTCGACTTAATTGTTCAAGCATTTGAATCATTTAAGAATTATCGGTATTGCAGCTGCGAATGTGTAGTTATGCAGAAGATGAAAACTCATCGAGTGATTATTTAATAAAAAATTAAGTATTTTTTTTTTAAAGCTACAATTGCCCTTCAAAATTACCTTTATTTAGAAATAAATTTAAATGTTTAAGTAGATACGCCCCGAGTATGTTCAGACGCGCTACACCGACTGCCCTAACCAATCTGATATTTTTTATTTCATAACGTCGGTAAAAAATAAAAATACAAGTACATAAAATGTATTTAATTATAGTTTTAAGGTAATTAATAACGGAGTACCGTTCATAATATTAAAATAAAATTAACTTAACTACTTAAATTTAGTAGGCTCATTAGTCTACTAACTGGATCGATAAAAAAATTGTCGAATCTCGACCGGGAATTAGGTGTGAGAGAGAGAGAGAGAGAGATGCTCATCGCGGTTGGCAATCAGGAATTTAATCAACGCTCCGTTAGAAGCCCGTTCTCGTAAAACCGTGCAGCCGCTGCAGCGACTCCTGCGGCCAAAGATTAATGAGCATCCACGCAAGTCAGAGAAAGAGGTAGAGATAGAAAGTTGTGTGTAGAGGGATGGAGAGAGAGAGAGAGAGAGAGAGAGAATACACTAGTGTACAGGTACACAAAGAGTAAGAGAGAGAGAGAGAGAGAGAGAGCAAGTCGGGAAGAGGCTGCCACTCCCCGTTAATTTATTCGACTTGTCCCACCTCTTCGTTCGCTTTTGTCTCGCAACGACACGATCCGTCTCGCCTGCGTAGCCCTTGTTAATTAACGCGGCGGCGCAGTTCGCCAAGAAACCTCGCGCGCACTTCGTCATTTTCAAAAGGTGAAATATGGATTTTGTTGGCGAGTAGTAGTCAATTCGGAATCGCGAGTATTCCACCATCGACTTCGGCCGACCCTATATATACCATATATCTTACTCTCTTTAACGGGTTACCCCCACTTGCGACTTTGAAAAAATCGATTTTTTGTTAATTGTATTTTTTTGAAGTATAAGTATCTGAGAATATAACCTGGAAATTTCAAGTCGATCCGAACAAAATTGACTGAGATATGAGCGTTGAAAGAGAAGAATCCGTTGGTGTAAACAACCGGCAATTAAAACTTTAAACGCGTTTTTCTCGAAATGGCATTTCTGAAGTCGGTGACCAAGATTACTCAAACAATAATAAACCGATCTTCTTGAAATTTTGCAGGCTTATTTAATACATAAAAATGTAGTCTTTAATCGTTCGATTTTTCGTTAAAATCAAACCATTAACTTTGACTGCCCGCCATTTTGTGAAAAATGAATATTTTTTTAAATCCTTCGATTAAAAACTAGTTTATACTTATATTTAACTAAATCTATCCACAATTTTTTGTTTCAAATGATCCACTTTGCCGCAATGTTGGTCACCGCAAACCGTATAAATAAAAAAACTATTTCATTGGCGGCCATTTGCCACTTAACAATGTAATATTTTGCAATAAAAAAATTACTGAAATTTCTTCAAGATGTATTCTTTAAGATGATATAATAATCGTTTAAAAAAGTTTTGTAGTTTTCTTTAAAAAAATTCATGAAAAAGGCCTTTTTTGTTGAGCTACAACTGGGGGTAACCCCTTAAAATGCAATCCGGCATCGACGTACCTACGCCACACATTACCCAACTATGTTACATTATTAACATTCGGGTGGATCCGAATGAACAATAGAACATTGTTAGCGTCGTGCCAGCGGCTCTTAAAACGCGTCGCGGCAAACGTTCTCTCTCTCTCTCTCTCTCTCTCTCTCTCTCTCTTTCTCTCTATTTCTCTTGTCGGTCACCGCAGCTGCCGCGTTCCATTTAACGCAAAACGATACTTTACTCGCATTATTCAATGTTAAGCAGTGAAATGCATTTTTGAAAACTCACCGGCCGGCTGTAACTCGCGATGCGGAAATAGAGAATTAATTATTGTGCGGCGGCGAGCGCCGAAAATTCTAACCGACTTTGTGTCTCAACTGTCCCCTGTGCCGTCGACGAGCGAATATCCCGCGGGACTTTCTCACCCAGTCACGAGGCGTTATATACGTATGGTTTCGATGCGCTCTCGAAATTCCCGCAATTCCCAGAGTTTTCGACGCTTCTCTTATAATCCTCTCTCGCGCAATAATAATCAGTCCGCGCTAATGTGCATTGCCGTCGCCGAGGGAAATATACGAATGAGGCGACGGTATCTCCGCGGACTCGTCGCGCAAATGCATTACCGCGCGCTCAACCGTCCGTGGAAAGTACGACGGTTTGACAAAGTTCCGTTGACCGCGACGAGCTGCTTTGCTCGCGCGTGCGTCACTGTACCGCGTTGGGGCGCGATTCTACCACCAGCCCCGGAAAGAATGCGAACGTCGTTGTTTTCCTCGCGCGAAAAACTTTAACGAAAAATCGCGAATTTTTTTTTTTTTTTTTTTTTTTTTTTGCGCGATTCAACCTACGGATTCTTTACGTCGTTCGAATTCTCGTGGTGTTGTTTTTCCCGAGCTTTTGTGAATTACGCGAGATTTTTTTCCGGTTAAAGTTTGCGAGTAGCAAGTTTGCGCGGATTAACATTTTTATTTTATTTTGTGAGTTATAATTTGTTGATAAATTTTATTTTGCGTTGGACGAAATTCTAGTTAATGTTTTTGCCAATTTTCATTTCGCCAAACATATTTTCCTCGTTTTTTTACAGTTATTAAGAATCTCATGAATTTTATTGAACATCAAACGACTTTATCGAAATTATTTATCAACTAAAAGCGATCGAACCATTTTATAAATTGCAACATCAATTTTAATTTTTTTAGTTAGTTTATTGAAATTTTTCAAAATAAAATTAACCTATAAAATAATTCTCTTTATATAAAAATTGTTAAGCAAACGTTGGTTAAAAGCTTTGGCTTTTAAAAAAGAATTAAGAGATAACGAAGAAAGAAACGAAGTTCACAGATGATATATATTTTTTATTTCATTAGACGGTTTTTATGCGCAGAAAAATGAAAAAAAAGCGTATCGTCACTATCGAAATTCTCCAGCAGATGTTACAATCAACGTCGTTCGCTGTATAGAGAAATAGTCAAAAGTAAGCAGCGAAAGGATTAACTGCCAATCCGACAATCGCCACATATATCTAACCGTATAGCGTTTCTTTTATCCGTCTTTTTTTGTAGGTATGAATACGAGTATATACGTATACTCAAGCAGGTATGGCCGCGTGCAGATGCTATACATTCGCGGACCTTTGGTTTTCACGGCGAGTTGTATACACGCGTCCGTTAGCTGCAGTTGCGCTGCGTCCGACGTATCTCCAGTAAGGTTTAACACTCGTACAACGAAATGCAATTTCGCGAGGGCTCTTAAAATCGTATACACGGTCGCGCGAGCGCTTACACCGCGCGTTAACGCTCTTAACGTTTTTCGCGTATCCCCTTCCTCTCCCTCCCCTTTCCACCTCCCTGCATCACTCCTCACTCGCTCCCTTTTTTCCGTGCTTTCAATTGCGCAGATAGTCGATTCTCTCCGCGTGCCCGTTCGCGCAATTGTGTCCGAGATCGACTGGGAGATTTTTTCGGATACAAATCTGGGTTTATCTTTCGAGCACGTGAGTTACGCGCTCTGGCGAACGCGGCTTTTACAAGTTTACGAGCGTCCGAGTAAAGGCTGCGATATAAACGAGCGCGGATATCAGCGTAGAAAAGAAAAAGTTATAGGAAGAGAGAGAGAGAGAGAGAGAGAGAGAGAGAGAGAGAGAAAGGGGAGGATTTGTTTTTGATGGACTCGTTCGAAATGTTCGATAAAGCTCACATTTAATTTCGAGGTTTTTCAAAGTCCTCGCCGGCCATTATTTTCGTTAGGGACGATTGTCGGGTATTGAAAATATCGCACTCGTTTGGATTGCAATTTTCACGTCGCGTAGCTCTCACTTTCGATAAAGTTTTTGCAATACTTCTTTGAAATAATGGGCCATATTACGGCTTGGCTTGATGTAATCTCGGTACACGCGGCAAAGCTAAAGAAGGAAAACGAGGCGACGCCGGAGCGGGATGAAAGAAAGCGGGAAAGGAAAAGTGGGAAGAGAAAAAGTATAAGGGGAGCGTTTTATAAAAAGTGTTGGGTCGAGGTGGATGTGGAAGAACATTCTCTCAAAGATGACAAAGTTTTCTTTTGATCAGCGTATTGTAAACATTTATTTTATTATTCGATGCGATAAAATTTCTTTGCGCATCCGTTTTTACGTTACATTGTTAATTTAAACGAATATTTGCAAATACTTCATTTATTTATTAATATAAAAATATTTTTTCATACATTTTTATTTTCTTGACAGTTATTTTAACATTAAAATATATAATCGTTAAAATTGCAAACGATCAATGTTTTTAATATTGAATTTAAATATTTTTCTTTAACAAACAATCTATTAAAAACATTTATAAATTAATTTTACTTTTTTATTGTAAAATGCAATCATAAAATAAATTTTCGAAACATTATATTGAAGTATTATATATTAACGAAGCTTTGATTTTTCTTCAAACGACGGAATCGTTATATCGTTTCTTATGAATAATTTTAGGATGAAAATAAAAAGGAGAATAAATGAATTTGAAAAAAACAAAAAAAATACGACGACGATAATTTGAAAATGGTATGAAACTTTCGTGATATCGTTTTATTGCGTGTTCTCGCGCTGTTACGGTTTAACGAAAATTGTAAAAAGTAGCAAAACTTCAATAGAGAAAGTTAGAGGAAAGAGCCATTGAAACGAAGGCATTTTATAAAAATCGACAATGCCAAACGCCAAAGGTAAAGCTCTTCTCGCGTCCCGTTAAGAGCTATACTCGTATCTCCGGATCAGATCCAGTCATTAAATCAGCCGCCGAAGAAACCCTAAGTCACGCGGAAAAATTTTTCATATATACATAAAATATAATCTCGTGAGCGTGAACGATACAATAACACGGAAGGTACACTCGAGGCTTTTTAACGAGTTTCCCACATAACGGCTCGCGAAAAGAGTCAGCGTTGTGGATAATCGAAAATTTTGCGAAATTGAATCGAACGAGCGACGATACTAAATGGGTGGACGGGGATGCGCTCCTTACAAATAAGAGGGAGCTTCTTCTTTATCCGGCAGTTGCACTAGAACGAGGTACAGCGTGATTCGCTTTTATCGGCACTACGGAGAGAATACAAACGAGAAGAGAGAGAGAGAGAGAGAGAGAGAGAGAGAGAGAGAGATAGGAAATGTGGGAGGAAGAAAACTAACGGAGGCTTTTATTCTTTAGGTAGATCGGGTGCGCACCGCGCTATTATCGTAATTTTCAAAGCCGAGAGAAAATCCGGATCGCGTTTCTTTCTCTTCGGGTATGGAGTTCTGTTCTGTTATTCTTCTTTTCTCTTCCATCGTCTCCCTCTTGTTCCTTCCATTCTCTTCTTTTATTTTCGCGTGCACACAGCTCTCCGCATCGCGAGAGATTTTCCAGAGCACGAACGGGCCTTTCCTCCTCCTTTCTCTCTTTCTTTCTCTCTCTCTCTCTCTCTCTCTCTCCCTCTCTCTCGGAGAGTTGGACCTAGGCCAAATACGCAAAGATTCGCGACCACGAATGTCTTTCCCTCTCTCTTTTTTTTTTCGTTTTACCAAAAGATGTATGGGAGAGACACCCGAAGCCGTGGATACTTTCTCGCGTTCTCTTATTTTCTTTTTTCGCTCGTTCGTTTTAGTAATATCGACGAAATTTGTATTACATTTTAATAATACGAAATATTTGCCAATAAATATTAATAATTGCTTTTTTTCGTTTTACAAAATTTTTCTTCTTGTATTTTTCTTTTTTTTTTTTTTTTTTAATATTTAATTACTCATATTTTGTGCACTTGCTATTACATAATAATAATCAATTAATAAATCAATTTTTTTAACATTATGTACACAGTATAATTATTATTTATTTTTAAATATAATTACCATTAAAGTTACAAAGTGAATACGTGAATAGAATAAAAAATTTTTTTTAACATTTTTAGATATTAGATTAATGAGTTAAAATTTATTTTAAAAATATTTTTTAATACAGTGATAAACAATTTTCATAAAAGCAAAAATTTTATTTCGCTATTTGTTGAGCTAAAAGATATGAATAAACAGAGAATGTTTTTCACATATAAAAGCGTTTTTTTTCAATACAATTTTCGTATTTTTCATCAACTTGTTGAAAGCTTGTAATATATATTTATTTATAATTAATGAATAATTTATTTAATAAATTTCAAGTAATAAACCAAGAAGTTATTATTATATAATTGATGAAACAAATTATTTTAAAAACTGTACGATTGTTTCATTGGAGCTCTATTATCGTTTTTAATATTTCAGAGTAATTTTAAGTTGTTAAAAATAATAAACTCCAAGCGTATAAACGTAAAAGTTCATCTAATTTTTTCTTGCACTTTTAGTTTTTATTTCGTACATAATAAGTGGAGTATTACATTTTGAGTGTATGTTTTTGTACACGAGTTATTAACCACAATGTAAAACAGCGAAAATTGTTTTTGCAACCAAAGTTCCGCCGTGAAATTTTCTTCTTTGTACGCCCTGAGTATACGCGTGCGTGCACATTTCTTGGCACAAAACTCGTATAAAATGAAGCGTGACGGTAAAAACGGATGAGGTTTATTAACGATCTAATTATCATATTTATACGTATTATAAAGTTGAAATTTATAACGGCATTAACGGCCATTGAATTACCATACGGTATGTACCATATATCCCAAACCGTACCTCGGCGGGTGCATTAAAGCGAGCTGAATAAAGCATAATGAGCTCAAGAGGGGCGCAACTGAAATCGCGTTTATAACAAAATTTATTTTGGTACCGTATAGATCGAGTTAAAAGCTCGCGTTAATCGGTTAGATTTCCATTATATAAAAGTGCTATCATAAATTTTTTAAGGCGCGGTATATGTGAATTGATTTAATCAAATAACGTTAAACTAGTGTTAAATTGTCTTTGTGTTAACATTGCTAAACTATAATTCTATTTACAAATTTGAGGTTGCACAATTATTTCGCTTAAAATTCCCAAACAGAATAATAAAACATCGTGGTAGTAATTGATATAAAACAAAATTTTTTAAAATTTAACCTGTATTATAACCCTAAATTTCAATTCGAAAAATTTCAATTCTTGAGTCAAGAAAATATTTTTTATAAAAATAATTTATTTGGATCAAATTGGATTATTTGTCTTGAGTCAAGTTGATGATTCTATAAGTGTATACACACGCATTAAACGATAAATTTTCGAGACGGCGTTCGCATCGCATCTTCTATAAGCAAATAAAGGAACCGACGAATCTTCGAAGATAGTTTGTCTTGTTTATCTTGTGAGTGTGTATACACATATACGCACTCGCAAACGCACACACACACACACACACACACGCGCGCGCGCGCGCGCATATGCGGTAGCGTATAATCACGAGTGAGCTTTCATGTCCTTCTTGGTACTCGTTCGCGCTTGGTAAAGTGCACGACGCTCTAGTGCGCACGCTGGCTTTTTCAACCTCCTCTCTTCTCACCGTCACTTTCACGCTTTCGTCGATTTTCCTCTTTCTCCCTCCACGTGATGGAGAAGAGAGAGTTTTCGCGACAAGCTTTCTTCGAGCTCGCGAAACTTTCTCTAATGCTAACTTGCGTTTATTTTCGTTTAGTTTTCTTTGCTCTCTCTCTCTCTCTCTCATTACTTGCCTTTCTTTTTGTTTTCAAAATATTTGCTACGACTTCGCATATGAGAGCACGATTATGCGTGCTTACATGAGCAATTGCATGGGTAATATCATAACTTTTAATGCTCACTTGCAAATGTTTGCGTAATCGTTACTGCACAGTTAACCATTCGCACTCTTAGATTAATACGTACACTCATTTTTTACCTCTTATCGTTTATATCATACTTGCTAGTAGACCCTCGTTTTATTAAACTCTCTCTCTCTATTTCTATATTTCTACCTCGGTTTCTCCATTCCTTTCGCAAGCTCTAATGGTACTTGTAGAAATCGCAGGGCAAAATCAAAGCTTCGGGTGGGGTCTCGTTAAGAGAAGCCGATTAACCTTAATTATGGTTAAGCTAAGCTACGCAAAGGATCTCTCTTTAATTGCCATATCTGCTGGCACACAAGAGTTGGAACAAGACAGAGAAAATAGGAGAAGCGAAGGATGCGGGAACACATATAGAACATATGCGTACTATGAGTTTGCCCTTAAACGAAATTCTAAGCATCTAAAATTTGGTTTGGACCAAATATTATCTGTAATTTTTTCTTTTTAAGAAATTCATCGAAAGCTCTTATCGGGTTCGTATTAAACGAAGTAAAAATATTTTAAATATTCAAGAAATCATGTAATACAAATGATAAAATTTTTATTTTACGATTAACAGCCGTGAAAACTAAATGATATTCGAGCTGATGAAAATTCAGATTGTAGAAAAGTAAATCAAAGTTGAACGAGAGCATAGCGCGAATCGTAAAGCAGCGATAATTATTCGTTCGAGTTAATCTCACAGTAAGAAATACACAAAATAAGCATAATTATACAAGTAATAAATTCAATAGACTTTATAAAATATATACGTTCCAATGAGCGATTAAATAAAAAAAAGATCCAACGTGTCTCCTGGTTAAGATTTTAATCCCGACACTCGCTATACGTGGCCAATGTAATTTCAATGGCCGCGCGAAATAAAGCTTTAAGCAAAATGATTGTCGAAGGTAAAGCGCAATCGGAGTAAGTTTAAGGAACGTTAAAAGAAAAGATAAAGCCCTTTTAAACTAGCGCGGGACTCGAAATAAAAAAAAAAAAAAAAAAGGAAAAAAGAAGGTAGAGCTAAAGTACCGCGATTAAACGGCTAGAACTGTGGGACTCGTTAAAACAAAACTGCCCATGATTTCTTTGCAAGAGTTTTTAAGAGAAACCGGCGCGACGGCATTGGATTTTCGCGCCCGACGGTGTGTATAAGCTTCCCCGAGAAAGAGAGAGACGAAGAGCGAGAGAAAGAGAGAGAGAGAGAGAGAGAAAAAGAAAAATCCAAATAGATTAAAGGAGTCGCATGCGCGAAAAAAGCAAGAAGTATAAGCGCGCGGCGCTCGCGCGAAAGTTTGAGGTAACTGCGCGCCACCCATTCGAGTCACGCCGCCGCACTCTGGGCTCATATCTTATGCAACGATGCTCTTCGAAATTTCGGTCCTGCAGCCTTTTAGATGCTACTTGCGTTTCTACGGTCTCTACCGCAGTAGTAGATTACCGAGATGTAAGGGCTTCGCGTGACGGCAATCGACTTGGCTCGACTTTTCTTTCGATTCCTGAATTTGATGTATGTGTGCATCGCGCTTTGATTTTTGAAAATTCGACGAATGTTTTTTTTTGTGTTTTATTTTTTGATAAATCATTTTATAAACGCATTCAATATTGTTCGATTCTCTAGTCTTTTCTCATTTTGCATAATTATTTAAAAGTATAAGGAAATTGCGGTATTCTTCATGAATCTTGCTTTAACATATTTTGTACATAGGGCGCGTTGTTTTCAACGATAGATTCGTAGTGTTTACGTTGTACAACCAGTATGAGATATTTTTCGCTTCTCTCGCATGAAAAAATAACGTCTCAATCATCCTTTATTTATCGATCTCGCCAAAGATTTATTTTTCGAAAAATATACGTCGAATTTTTCCTTGCAAAATGGAGACAATGAATAAACACGTTTGACTACTTGCAATCATTTCATTTTTTTATTAATTATTTATTTATTTCTTTTATTATAATTTACTGCCGATGAGAGCAAATGTCCCGTAGTAATGCTACAATTGTTTAACTAAATTTATTAAAATTATCAGCAAATCTTATGACAAAGTGAAAATGTGATGGCAGATTAGAGTAAGTTGACGTACACGAGATACATTTTAAATTTTTTTGTTCCGTTGACATTTGCAGTGATTGATTGAATTTGTTAGTCGGGCGTGTAACCATCTGTCGCTTTATTGAAATCTTTTTAAAATATGATAATAAATACATCTTTTATTTATATACAGATAATTAAATAAATATAATTCATAACTGAGTTGCTAGATAGATATAGTTTGTTGATTTTTGTTCTGCTTTTAATTCGTTAGATTTTAATTGTCAGTACATTCTTTTGTCATCGATATTCTTTCGATTAATCAATTAAATTGCTTATTAAATCGATTAAACAAAGGACTGCAATTTTTACCTCATGATCTGTATAATGCTTTGAAAAAAAATTAATTTAAAATTTTTAAAATACACTGTAAAGTTTATTAAAACAATACTTTAGCTATATGAGAAATTTAAGGAAATTTTTAAAAAGAGATTTTTGTGTTGTTTATAAAAAAAAACCCTTTATTGAATATTATTGTTATATGATGGAGAAAATTTAATATTTTTTATTTCATTGATGAAAAATACAAACAATTGAAAGATTTTTAAAGAATATTTTCAAAAAAATAAAACAATTTTTCGAAATATTATAAAAAAATACGTTAAAATGTGTTTTTCCTTTTGATAAATTTTATAAATTCTAAAAATGCTGGCTATAACGTTATAAAAAAAAAAGAAAAAAAAAAGAAGAAGCCATACATACCCAAGCTCGCAGTTTCGACAATGTTTTGCCTTCTGTGTATGCAAAAAACTGCCATAGTAATAACAAAAGAAGAAAAAAATAAAAAAAATAAAAAAAATAAAAAAAAGAGCGCACGATATACAAGTAGTAATAATGAAAATGAAACGCCATAAAAGACTGTCCCACATTCGACGAGCCCGCTCCATTTAACCTTTGAAGCTATCGCTCACTCGACTCCCGGCTATTTGTCGCTCGCGCACCTCCGCTCTTCCGTCAACCGTTCCGGTAAAAAGCCGAGGCGACAAACGGAAAATAACCCGCGGGCGAAATATCGCGAATAATCGAAAGCGTCGCGGCGCGGCGACCCTCGTAAAACTTGGCTCAGACGACGACGGATGCGAAATGAATTCTCCAATGTGGGGGAGTTTACGACGATATTCGACGGACGTCGTCACTTCGAATGTGGCCCCAACTATACGCTCCTTCTTTACGAGCGTAACATATGAAGTTGCGCGCACACACTGCTCGTCATTACTTCGACGGGGAAAAATTTCAATTTTTTTCTTTCTCTCTTTCGCTCGCGTGCGCGAGCGCCGTTGGGAGTACGCGCAATTTTGCCGGCGAGTAAAAGAGCAATTTTGCGCGACTCGTGAAGAAGATTTGGCCTCTCGCGCTCCGTTTTCCCGATGTGTGCTTTTTAGGAGCCGTTGCCTCGTCATTTGTAAACGGCGGAAAGTTCGCAAACATATCGATCATAAAGTTTGACCTTTTAGGGGAGCGTGAAAATTTTCTTCTTTCTCGATTGCGGCTTCGTCCAATTTTTTACTTTGATTTTCGTATTTTCTTCATTAAAGCTCTTCGTAACTTTCATTTTATATTTTTGACCTCATTTTTCCGCAAAACAAAATATAGCGTAATCTTTTTCCTTCAGAAAATTAAAATTTTTTCTTGTTAAAAAATGCATTTTTAATTCTCATAAACAATTTATTAGAAGAATAAAGTTAGTATCATCAATTATTGGGTAAAGAGTTACATAAACTACGGATATCAACGAGTTACACATTGTTATTTAACATACCTTTGCTGTAAGTAAAATTATTAACTCGACATAGGTAAGCGTATTTAGTATGATAAAAATGTATAAAGTATAATAAAGCATTCTTTTACAATTAACTGCCACGGTGATTAAAAATGGGTTGATGCTTTTGCTTATTCTTTATGATTTAATTCCTTTAATCCAGTAAAAGATAAAAAATTCTTTTTCAAATTAATACCAGCGCTACAAACAAATTTATATTTTCGATTCACTGGCTTTTAATTATAACCTGCATTTTCAGCGAATAATTAAATTCTTTTCAATAATTTTTATCAATGAAAATTTTAAATATATTACGACCAACCGCGAATGGCTTTAAAATTCGTATATTTATTCATTATCAAATATAGTATGATAAGCAAAAAAATTTCAATTAATTAATTCACATATGAAAATATCAAGTTATATACTTAAGAAGCGTTATATCACATAACACATCATTGTGTACCATTCATCATTAAATAAAGTCAAAATTTATTTCAAAAATATATAATTTTCAATATGAAAAGTACTTTTTTCTACTGCTCGATTAAACCCATCGATATACTCTCAACCACTTAATAACTCGAAATTCTATAACAGACTAGGTCGAGAGCTTTATTTTCTATTGTACGCTCTCATATTAAAATTCTCAAAGTAAAAAAAGTCTTAAAGTAAAAAAGTAAAAAAGTCTTTGATCGCACATGTGCGTGTATAGTAAATTCAAGACACGTGATGAAAAACTTCATAAAGTATATATCAAATCCGTCACTTTTTCTTTCTCTTTTATTCGCTCTCTCTCTCTCTCTCTCTGTTGCGTTTCGTTTCATCTCTTGCTAAAAATAAAGAAAGACAAAAAATATTCTTCCGCCCGTGGGAGAAAGAACCGTTCCATATTCCGGGGGATGCCGCGTTTTCGCATAAATTTCGACGCACACGTTCTCCACTCCACGGTTAAAGTCGTAAAGGTGCGCGCACGCGACGTCGTTCGACTTTGAAAAACTTTATTAAGGGAACTCTTTGCCTCGCACGACCTCCCGCGTCGCTCGAGCGATGCGTCATATGCGGATGTAAGTCTTAGCGGGATATATACGGCCTTTTTTCATACCCGCGCGTTATCATGCAAAAGCACAGCGGTTTTCGGTATAACATATTTTTCAGAATCTGTTTTTAATAATTTACATGGGGTCACTGAATTTTACCGGACCATCGCGGCCTTATTCGAAATTTTATTTGGAATAATAAAATTCTTTATTACTGCTTTTCCTACTAAAACGCGGCGGTATTTAAATGCAAAGTTTGAAATTTATTATTTTCAACTATGCATAAGCTATAAATTAATAAAGTCGTAATTTAAAAAAATTTTTTTTTCACGTTTATTAAATAAAGTAGAATACAAATAAATGAGAATTTAAATGCGATAGAAAAAAAGTGGTAACGGTTAAAAAAATTATTCATAGGTGAAATAATTAAGACAATACGGTAAATATTTACAGGATAAATAAGTAAGTCAGTTATTTGTAAACATCTACTATTACCAACATGCAAATGTGTATAAATGTATAGAAAACAGTATACGGCATATATACATACTGTATTCGGCAAGCAAAACCAAATCTTACCATCGTACACATCCACTTTACGCACGCAAGCACACCACTGATATTATGTTGCAAGCTTTGACCTCGTTTTCTTGTAATCTTGAAAGTCGGACGTATTTTAAATTCATATTTATTTATGCTGCAAGTAAAACAAAAGAAGGTAAAAAAAAAAAAAAAAAATTATGCTTTTTTAAAAATTACATTCTTTTATCTAAGCAACTAAAATTTTTCTTGGGCAGTTTTGCTGGGATTTTGTTTTATGAATTTAATACAGAAACGATGTATAGTATAATTTAAAAATTAAATTTTATCAAATTTCATGGAGACGAGAGCCGATAAGGTAAGAGAAAAAAAAGATAAAATCATTTCTGAACCTGCATGTTCCATTGGGTCGGGAAAAGATCTTTACGACTATTCATACAGCGTGACCTCTGCTCGCGATTATCTAACCATCTCTCCTGCATCCTTCGCTCACGTATAAATACATGTACGCGAACGTGTATACTCGCGTGTCCGCGCGGGCGCGACAAATCTAGCGTCGAAACACGGATTACGGTTTGCTCGCGTCACTCCCCTTTAGGCGCATCGAATGCTTCTCTCTCGTTCGTCCAACGAATAAATCCACTTGCCACTCGCTCGTAAAATACAATTTCCAACTCGTAAAACAACCGGTGTCGCTTCGCATATATATATATAGTACATCTCCGATCTGCAACTAACTGTTCTCTTCGCGCCGGACTCGTAGCCTCGTCTATTTTACGAAACGTCCCTGCGAATACGACCCTCTCGCGTCTTCTCGCTCCGATTAATTCAATCTTAAATCGTTGATTTGAAAGTTGTTATTCGCGTATGCGGGATGCGATGCTCTATTGATGTCGATACTATATGTATGCATTTTATATTGTTTAAAAAAGACTCTTGAAAAATATTTTTTATTAAAAATTATCGATAATTTCACTAATTTATTATTATGCTGGCAAATTATGAATTTGTCGTACACGAGAGATTATTACATATTTCGATATAAAAACTAAATTGCCACTCGTAATATAATAAATTTTCAAAAATATAATTTTGAATAAATAACATTATCAGCTTTAAAAAAACAAAGAAAGTCTCCCATATATTGTCGCAACCTGCAAACTGCAAAAGTTTGCGTTGAACCAGTTCGAAACCAAATCAAATCGTTAATGTTCTGGGTTTTTTCTCGATAAAGTCAATTCTCGTATCCACGATCCCGTAATCGATACAGTACATGTATGCGCGAGGGAGATGTCGAAGTACGCGCACGACCATATCCGCAAGGAAAACCAACTCGTCGAAGAAGAGCTACGTCTTCTTGTAACCATTTCGCTGAAGAGCGCCTGATTTCCTATGAACGTGTCTGCGTGGAAAACGAGATGTAGCGAAAGTGGCGGGGATTGATAGATGAAACGACGAGGTGCGGCAATTATCGAAGCCTTGATTGCGGAAATGGCGAAGCCACGTCACGACCTACTGATGGAAAAATTCTATCGTAGCTTTGCGCGATTTGCGGTCGAGCTGTTTGAATGTCTGAATAACTACTTAATTAGATCTGCAATTTGTCTCGCGATTTATTTTTAAGCCAAGATAATTTTTTAAACTTTCATTTATTTTATTTCGTACTCGAGATTTTATTTGATTATGAATTTGAATTTTTCATAAAAGATTTATTGCAATCTAATCTATATCTTTTGCAAAAAAAAATTCCTACGTATGCAATATATATGTATGTAAAAAATTTGAAAATATTTTAAAGAAACCTGAAAAAGTGAGTAAAAATTTTTAAAAAAATAATTAAAATATTTAAATTTAATTAATTCATTGAAATATGAAATTTTTACGTATAAAATTAATCGAAAAAAAATAATAATTTGAACAACTTAAGAAATAAATGAATACTAAATATGCATGCTGGATAACGCGACGTTACTCTCTAATGCACAAATCAATACCAATTGCGCGTTCGAAAAAACCCATTCGAATAAAAAAAAAAAAAAAAAAAAACCATCTAAAAATGTGCAAACTCTCTCGGATGTCGAAAAAAGTCCCGATCAAATAGAAGCGTCGACGAGCACTCCGCTTGGTTAATTCTAAATGCATCAAAATGGGAGAGCGATCGGCGCCACATGCATCAATTAATCGTTGCGCGCGTTTTCGCGACGCATCGAGCGGCGGCGGCGCGGCAAACGTCACGTCGTGTGCAGCGCGAATCGTTAAAATTCACGCGCGTTTTGATGAAATTCGCCGTGGAATATATGTAATGGTCAACGAGGCCACTTGCTTTCTCGAATGGCCTTAAAAGCGGGACGGGGGAGTTCGCGGCTTCGGTGCGATTGATCGTTTGCGCCATTGATTTATTATATATGGATACGGTCTGCGAGCTCCGGGCGTTTAATTAATTATGACAAAACCGCTGTAATTGAATAGAATAACGACAATGCTGTCTAATTAAGCGATTTGCGCGCTCAGCATTGCGGAGATTAGGTAGTGTTAAATTCTAACAGTATGCGCTTGCGTTTTTCATTTCTCCGATTAGTGCGCATTTTAACGATAAATTTAATTAATTTATTGCTACACAAAAATAAAAGGAATGAATAATAAATTAAACTAAATAAGCTTATAAATTTTACATGAAATTAGACGATAATAATAAAAAAGATAAGATAAAATTAATGATAATAAATGATAATAATAATAATAATAATAAACAATAATAATTAATGAATTAAATAAAAAAATTTAATAATAATAATAATAATAATAATTATAAATGAAAAATGTTAGCTCTTAATTCTAACTACACTACACTATTTTTCTACTCGCGTTTAAACTCCCGCAACTATGGGAATTTTTTGCGACTCGAACTAACTTGCAAGTAGTCCTATAACCTGACGAGCCAAGAGTCGAAGGCCCTTTTCTTGCCCGTACCTAAAACACTTGAAATCTTGAGCTATCCGGGTGATAGACTCTCGTGTAGGTCTCGGGTAACGTAAGCCCTTCCGCTAACATTTACTCGTATGACTTCTAGGTCATTTGTTAATCTATTACGCTCGTATTTTCCTTAATTTTGTTTTATTTATTTTCTTCGAATTAATTTTATTTGCATTTACGCGCTTCGATTTGAGCCGAGATATGTGTTACCATTTTTATCATTGGTTATAATAATGTATTTTTAATTTTCCAAGTAAGTTTACGAATTTGTGCGGAATAATTGAGTTATGTTGGTTATAGTTTATGAATTGAAAACATTTTAGCTTAACTTTAAAATACTTAGTTAAAATGTAGACGCATTTGTCGTTAGCGTCAGCATCATTTAACTAAAATCCATCTCATTCGATACGAAGTTAGCATGTCCAACTTCAGGGAAATGCAATTTTAGAAATGAAACACCCTAAGTCGAGCTAAATGTTATTCTAACTGTAGGGGTAATTGTAGCAACAACTTCTGAAACATTAATGCACTAGCTTTTAAACAAACTTAAATAATCCTTTTAATATTTCAAACTATCATAAATGTTATGAGAGAATTTAAAATATTTTATAAAGTTTTATAATCATTTATTATTCTTTTTTTTTTTTTTTTTTTTTTTTTTTCAATTTTTATTTAATGCATTTGGTTCTGAACGATAAATAATAATGGAAATCGAAAAATAATACTCAATACTTCCATAAAAAATGTAGTTTTCAACTGAACGAATAAAAGAAGCTGGTCTCGCGTAATAAAGGAAAAAGAAAGCCCATCGGTTTTCAATCGACATAGCAACAACGATAATTCACATTTCGAAGCCCAGGCGAGGCTTGCAATGTTAATAAGAAAAAAAGAACAAGGCCAGACATTGAAGAAAATAAAAGGACGAGCCGCTGCGGTCCAATGCTCCACAGATGAAAGAAAAAAAAGCAAATGCTCGAGGGGAAAAGCGTCAGACTCCTCTCGAGGAAACGATATTCTCGCGTCAGAAACATAATAGGCAAACCGCGAGAAAAATCATTTTGCTCCGACGAGAGACTTTTTTCCAGCTTCCTTCTTTCTCATCTGCACCCTCGCCCACTTGAAAAGTATATCGATGCTGCCGACGAATATCTCAACGACGCTCTAATCGAAGAAACACGAAGGCTCGTTGGCTCTCTTTTTCTCTCTTTCTCTCCCTCTCTTTCCCTGTTTCATTCTCATCCCATCTACGTCATCTCTCTGTCCTGCTCGAAAAAGTCCTCGCGACCGCGAAGGGTCCGCAGTCACACGAATGGATCGATGGACCTTTATCACGCGATTTTACCTATGGATGGAGGTAAGGCATATAAATTATTTCTTCTTCTTTCTTACTTCTATCAATGCTACGCGCCGTTTGCTAATGCGGGCTAAAAAAAGCTGCTGTCGTGCAAGAAAGACGACGCCGCTCGACCCGTGGCACTTTACTGCACGCTCGTTTATTTTTCTTTCTTTTTTTTTTTCGTGCTCCATTTTCCTTATACTACTAATGCCTTTTATTATAAACTACATATATAATGCATGTGTGTGTGTGTGTGTGTGTGCGCGCGCGCAAAAAGTGGAAAAAAATATTTCTTTTGACTTTGAATTTGGAAAACTATGATTTTTTTATTATTTAAATTAAACGAGCAGTATTTTTTTTTTTTAATATATATTTTACAATACTGTGTGTATAATTACAAATATAATGTTTAACATAGTTATTAAAAGAAACATCTTATTTTCCAAGAATCGTTTTGATATGACTTTTGTTAAAGAAGGTGGAAACGAGATGCACTTTCAAAATGAGTTCCATGTCCGTTAATTTCTCCTTTGTTCCTTTCGAATACGAAACCCGTCGAATCGAACGCGAGAACGATTTCCAGCCACCTCTCTTTCTCTCTCTCTCTTTCTTCCTTTTCTCATCCGTAAGCTTTCACCATCGACTTCCGCAGCAGCAAGAAGACTAAAGAAGAAGAAGTCATTGTCCCGGGGGCCAGTAAAACGAATTCTTCATTAAAAAGCGTTCCATCGATGGAATGTGAGGGGAAGAGAAAACGAAAGGGCGACGCTGCAATTTTGTCGCTAGCATTCTTGGCTTCAATATTTAACGAGGTTATATTGGAATTCTGACATAGACGGTATATATCTTAAAGCTGCCTCGACTCGATCGAGATTGATATTATTAATTAATTTTTTTTTTTTCAAACGTGCATTTTTCTTTTTTTTTTTTTTTGTTTTTTTTTCTTTTTACTTGCATCTTTGTTTAAGCATTTATCACATAATGATTTATTCTTCAATTAAAATTGCACGATATTTAATCGATAATCGACTAAACCAACTTGTATCGTTATATAATAAAAAAATTTGATAATCTAAAATAAATAAAGTAAAATGTGCTTTCGTAAATTTTAGTTTTTATAAATATCTTTCAGTCCAGTCAATATACCACAAATTTATTATATCGTAAAAACTATGAATGATTTATGCTAATAAACTCCATGTTGCTGTTTTATCGTGAAGAATAAAAAATAAATTATAATTCATGTTGCCTACATTTTGCACGGATTCTCATAACATCGATTGACCCACAACGCGCGTAGAAGCTTAAAATAAAATATAAAAATATATTAAATTATCGCAATTGATGGTAAAAAATTAAAATAATAATAATAATAATAATAATAATAATAATAATTCAAAAATATGACAATCATTGACGGAGGAGACATAAAAATCATAACGTGGTTTGTCCTCGTCGCAGTCGAGAGATGCATTCAGCCTCGTGGAAAACAGAAAGCGCAGAACGGTGTAAAAAAGAGAAAGAGAGAAGGACGAGAATAGGAGAAGAAAAAAAAAACGGCTAGAAAGCTCGTTTGCCCGAGAGCTTCTCTCGCGGGGGGTGTCTCTCGCCCTTTTCTCGACGCTCTCATTCTACCCCGGAGGCAAATCGAGTTTTCCCGCGCGTCCTTCCTGCTGCAGTCTCTTTTTTACCTTTCTCTTCTTCCTTTTATTTTTCTTCTTCTTCGTCTTTTCCTTCCCTTCTTTCTCCGTTATACAGCGTTTCCTGCCCGCGTCCATTTCTTTCCACGAATGCGACCCAACTTATATCGAAAGTTGTTCCGAGCTCGCGCTAAGAGAGACGTCCTAAACTTTGTTCTTCGTCTCCTTTTATTTACCTCTTGACACATTGACGCGCGCGAAAGAAGTGAATTTTTTCACGGGTGGGACTTTCACGAGATTCGAAATAATGGCTTTACCCGTAATTTTTCCGTTTGGATAATTCCTTTGTAAAATATAGGACATATAAGGAAAAATAACGAGACGTTAAGACATTGCTAATGTAATTATATAAATAAAATAAGCATTATTTATAACACATCGTTCAATAAGTCCCGAGACTAACAACGATAACAACATTTTTTTTCAAAAATCATTTTTATTCATCAATATAATCTCCTTTTAGAGTGATACAATCTTTTCAACGCCTTTCCAACATTTCTATACCATGTTTATAGAAGGATTCATCCTTTGCTTCAAAATAGGCATCAGTTTCGGCAATGACCTCCTCATTCGAGCCAAATTTTTTTCCCTGGAGCATTTTTTTGAGATCAGCAAAGAGCCAGTAGCCGCTGGCGGCTAAATCTGGCGAATACGGGGGGTGGGGAAGCAAATCAAAGCCCAATTCGTTCAATTTTGTCATTGTTATCATGGACTTGTGGCATGGTGCATTGTCTTGGTGAAAAAGTTTTTTTTTCTTCTTCATATGCGGTCGTATTGCTGCGATCTCCTCCTTCAAACGTACCAACAAGTCAATATAATAATCACTGTTGATCGATTTACCTTTTTCCAGGTAGTCAATGAAAATCACTTCACATTTTGTGCATCCCAAAAAACAGACTTGGCCATGACTTTGCCAGCAGACTGCTGCGTTTTTGGACGCTTTGGGCGGCTTTCGCCAGCCATACGCCACTCAGATGATTGCCGATTCGACTCCGGAGTAAAATGATGTATCCATGTTTCATCCATGGTCACGTATCGACCCAGGAAATCCTTTTTATTGCGAGTAAATAGCGATAAACAGCTCTCTGAATCCTCGACTCGTTGCTGTTTTTGTTCCACTGAAAGCAATCGCGGCACCCACTTGGAAAAAACCTTTTTCATGCTCAATTTTTCATGAAGGATTGTAAATACGCTTCCAGATGATCCAGATGATATCTGTGTCATTTCTGCAATCTCACGGATCTTCACTTTGCGATTTTTTATTACAATTTTTAACACTTCACTCACATTTTCCTGTGTAACGGCTTCCAATGGCCTACCCGAACGTTCCGCATCGTTTGTGTCCGTACGACCACGTTTAAACTCAGCATACCAATGACAAATCGTTGGTTTGGATGGAGAGGAGTCCGGGTAATGTTTTTCAAGCCATTGCTGGGCTTCTACGGTGTTTTTACCCATTAAAAAACAATGTTTTATCAACACGCGAAACTCGCTTTTTTCCATTTTTCAAACAAATTACAAAGTGACTTTACTCTAACCTCGATAACTCTGCTGTCTGTGATCCGATCGACGTGAAATTTTTACACGTTTCATGTAAAGGTTCGCACTCTATGGAAACGTGGCCAGTTTGGTACTACTAGCACTATCTCTGGGTTAGTCTCGGGACTTATTGAACGATGCGTTATTAAAGTAAAGCAATACTTTGCTGCTTTATTTTTTTTTATCATACGAATTTTCGGCGTTCAATCAATCAAAGACGAGCAACAAATTTCGCCACATTTCCAAAGCTTTTCCTTTCTTATATTTTTTTAACACTATTAAAGAGATTTGCAATACTGTACTTGAACGGATGTTTTATTAAACTATATTTTATATACCGTCGATAAATAAAAAATTATTACAGTATATATAAAACATAATTTTGTTTATATACTAAATTTCTTACAATATTCAATTTATAATTCTACTTAAATTTTTAAAAAACCTTATTATTTCTAATGAACGTCACTATTCCTTCCATTTTGAAAAATAAAAATCGATCATATGATTCATTTTTTAAAATTACAGTATAAAAATAATTAAAATTCGAACGAAATTAGAATACTACAAAATCACACATTATACAGTACATAAAAATTTTATTGACATTTAAATTATTTTCTATTTTTTACGATATTAAATGCTTAAAGCAATAACGATCAGTACTAATAAGTTTTCTAACTGTCAATGATAATTTGTTTATCAAAGCTTTTAAAATAAGGCTTCGAAATTTCAGAGTCCTTTTGAACCTCGACCTACTTTCTCCTAATGAGGACGTAATTTCCTTATTACACTGTAGAAAGGTTAAGAATCTCGAAGTTTATTACGTCGCGAATATGTATATATATGTATGTATGAGTATGGATTTTCTGAGCTAAAAGGCTCAGTCAGGGCGCCACACTGATATTTTAATGCACGAGCACGCTCTTGAAATATTAATACCTTCCGACATGCTGTATTATTTAGAAAATGCTCTTAAGAAGAAGCTCATCTCTATCTTCGGCACTTCAATTTTAGCCTTCAATTTTCTAACGGCACCTTCGTCAATCATATCAACAAGTATCTCGTAAAAATAGCTCGTGTTTTCTTTTACCTTTTGATTAAGTATCGGATAAGGGATAGGTTCATTACGCGACTTTCATCGCGTAAATTAAAAAATAGGATAATCCATTATAATAATTATTTTTCGATGATTATTTTAAAAAAATTAAGCTTTAAGAAATCTTTTTACAAAACAATTTTTATACAAGCTATTGTAATGACATTTTTATTAATTGTACGTTTTAATTTAAACTTGGATCATTTTTTCAATTTTATACGAGTATTAGTACGATAACGTATTATTCGTATATTGATAAAGAGCATTTTTTCCTCTCATAAATTAGCATAAATAACTCAAGCATCATGATAAGATTTATAAAACATGCAACCACTGTCTATATTCACGTCTATATATTATTTGTAAGTTCATATACATGCAACGAACTATAGAGAGCAGACGACCAGACGGGGTAAAAGTGAAAGAGGCTCGCCAACTTTTTGAATGACTCTCGAGCCTCCTCCTTCTGCTTCTTCTTTTTCTTCTCCACTCTACGGCGAAGAAAGCGAAGAGAATCCGAAGAGACGATGCGATTGCACGCAAGAAAGAAGTGGAGGTAGAAGCAGAAGAAGGGGAAAAAAGTTCTTTTTATCCTAGAGAGAGGAAGAGAAAATAATTCTCCTGTGTTACTGTCAACAGCCTCGAGAAATCCTTTGCGCATCTTCTTTTACTTCTACTTCTTCTTCTTCTTCTTCTTCTTCTTCTTCTTCTTCTTCTATTCTTTTTTCGTTTCTCTACTGTGCGACTTTGAAATCTTTTATTCTTTCTGCGTTTTCCTTACCTCACATTTCTCCTCGATATTTTCGCTATTCGATTCTTTCTTATGATGTTTCACTCGTCTCCGCTGTATTTCGCTGTCTCGAGGCCAAATCTTAAGAAAACAAAGAAAACAGATACAGAGTACGACGAATAGAGATCAAGCTAAATAATGGAAGGCTTTGCTTTCCATTTGCATCTTTAAAATAAAGTTTTCCATTTGCATCTTTAAAATAAAGTCATTTATTTTAAATATATTTATTTATTTATTTATTTATTTTTTTCACTATTAAGCATATATTACTAAATTCCTTAAGTTTACGGGCATTAAATATAATGAAAAGTACATTGAACGTTATACGTTCAATTTTGCAACATTAAAAAATTGAAAATTTTCTCATCTTGATAATTAAATTAACGCTTTATCAAAGTCTAGTATCGTAATCAAATCTCACGCTACAATTATTATTTTGTACAAGCAAAAGTTTAGCCCATGCTTTTTTGAAAATCTTGAAAGTGGCAAACAGACCCTTAAAGAAAAAGTTTATCAAAGCGCCGAGAGTTTAGCTGCTCACAGACAAGAGTGAAGCAAAAGAACAAAAGCCAACTCACGGCCGTCGAGGGAATTTTCCCTAACTTTGTAAAACTTTCTCTCGCACATATAGCAGTGACGAAAGCTTATACATTTTTTTTTCTTTTCACTCCTTTATTTTTTTTTTTTTTTTTTTTTTTTTTTGCATATACGCTTGGCCATTTCGTTAAAAGTCCGAAATAGAAATTACTCGTCGACATCGATAAACCAACTCTCGTTAAACAGAGTTCGTCGATATAATTTGTGAATTCGTTACACAACTCTAATATTCAACACTCGCTTTGCATATAAATTAGAATTTATAGAAATAGGAACATTCGTTCAAAATTTATAGTATCTTTAACATTTGTTACAATGATCAAATTGCTGCATAAAGAAAGTATAGTTTAATTGCAATTATTTATTTATAAAAAAATGAATAGTAATTTTTGTACAACGTATTTTTGACTCATTCAACAAGTTGCAATTCTAATAAGGTTCTCGAAACTTTAAAAATTCTAGGTAACCATGGAAAAATAATTGAGAATGTTTTATAATTACCTTCCTTTATGTGCACGCGCAGGCTTGTAGAAAAATTTTGTAATATACTCCGATCGCGTCTGTGTATACTTACTTAATATTATTTATTATAAAAATACACTTGATTTTTTATACGCATTTTAAAAAAAAATTTTTAAATTAAATTTATAATAATAAAATATTTTTTAATCATCCAATTAAAATAAATAAATAACTTTCATTCGGGCCAAGATAATCTCAAATATCAGTTGTTTTTAAAGGAAAGATTACTTTCACAATCTTTAAATTTTTTTTTTTTATTAAGCCACAAACGTAAAAATATCGCGATAAAATTAGTTTTAATAAAAACTACTTAAAAATAATTAAAAAAAAAAAAAAAAAAAAAAAAAAAAATACGAAACAAAAATATGCGAATTTAGGTGACGTACTTTAGAAAAAATCACCAATTATTCATGTAAAATATAAAACAATTTATACAAAACATTTACTTTTAAAGATTTTTTTTTCAATGTAAAAAATTTAAATCATTGTGAAAATTTTACTATAAAATGTGTAAAAACAATTTTTATTCCATGTAAATGAATAAAGCGCAATACATATTTATGCTAAAAAGATCATCCATCAATTTTTTATAATTTTTTTTTTTTTTGTTAATAAATCGATTAAAATAATTTAAAAAATATTCCATTAATTAATGTTCTCTTTGTTTATAACGACAGCTTTCATTACGCGCCAATACGTCAAACGGAAAGTTGTAAATGAAAGCGGAAAACATTAGTGATTAATATCGATGAAAGGGGCTACGTTTGAACGTCATAAACCTCTGCGAAATATGTGACTTAATTTTTCGAATAATTAAGGATTTTAAAAAACACAGAAAGAAGTGAAAGCAGCGGTGAAAAAAAATTTTTCTCGCGCGGTTACTCGTCGATCTTTAATTAAATTTAAGCGCATCTTTTTTCAACATTTCTCTCTCTCTTTCTCTCTCTCTCTCTCTCTCTCTCTCTCTCTCTCTTTTATCGTAGCAACGTCATCCGATGAAATAAAAAAAAGTCATCCAAGCCAATTCAATCAGTTTGTAAACACTCGCAGATCGATTCAGGTCAGTGAGCGCAGTGTATACGAGGGAGAAAACATACGGACACATATATACATCCGCAGCTACATTTCGGTTCTGATGTTGCGTTTGGTATTGGTACACACAAAATCGAGAGAATCAATTGCATGCAGGCGAATCTGGTTATCGTGTGCACGCGCACACACACGCACACACACACCTATCTTTTCGAATGAATGCGTTCGTCGAGCTGCTCATTTCGGATCCGTCGAAAGTTTAAAATTTTAGCGCTGCATGAATCGCGATTGATGATATTCCGAACCATATTAAAAGCGAGTGTTTGTTATTTTATATATATAAAAAAAAAAAAAAAAAAAAGAAAAAAAGAAAAAAAATTGTCTTCTTTAACTTTTTTTCATCTGACGAAATGTTTGATATAAAAAAAACGCGAAAGTTATTTATCGAAATAATCGAAAAAAAAAAACTTTGGGCGTTTAAATTTTAAATCGAAGTACTTTTTTCTCTTCTTTCATCGCGTATACGTTTATTTAATCGTTTAATCAATTGAATAAATCAAACTGCTATTTTTTAATGCCGAAATAAAAGATAATAAATTAGCACACGCACAAGATAATCGGATGCGCATGTAAAAAAAATAACAATAATAGAGAGGAGGGGGAGGGAGAAGGGAAGTGTATATGGAGAAATGCCGAAAACGTAGGTATATATGCGCGCGTGTACATCGATCGAAAAGTAATTATGAAAACTCGTTAGCCCTTTCGGCGGGTGGGGAGGAGCGTTCGTCGTTTAACGCAGCGTAATGGGATTAAAATGCCGGTAAATCCTGCCGCGTCGTGGCGCGCGCGTGCCTTATATGTATAAACGCGCACACGCTGCGAGGTAGACGCGCGACCGTTTATGCGCCTATTACGCTGCCGTTTCCTCCCATACATATGCATTCGCGTGCTCGCGAGAGGCCGCAATTTGTCTCCGCTTTCGATATCGACTTCGCATCTATATACGACGAGGATTAACTTATCCTTTGACTTTTGTTATTTTTCATATCTGAGACATGTTATCTTCCCTTAATAAAGTCAAATATTTCTTGTATAATAATGGAACTGAAAAACAGCTTTTGAAACTTCAAACATTATCAACTGGTAAAAATAATGTTATTAAACGTAACGGTGATTTTTTTTTTTTTTATTTACTTTAACTAATTGGTGTATAAGTTAATTTAGATAATATGCATCAAAATTATGACATTAAATATGTGCGCTAAAAGCATATACTTATTACATTAATGTAATGTGTTCTTTGCAAATAATATTAAATTACTCATGTACAAATGTGTAAAATTGTTTATTTGCAGCATAGTACGCGTTATTTAAATGATTCCTGCAATATTTTCTACCTTAACTGAATTAATGCTTTTTCGGTGAATATTTATTTTATCAGTAAATATTGCAATGTGCTTATTAATCAAATTACTCAAATCGAGCCGTGCGATGGAGCTGGTATAGAGCTCGTCTCTCGATCCAAGGGATCTCGAGGTTCGATTCCTGTCTCTGCCGACTATGATCGATCACCACTGTTCTTTCATGTTCGTGTGCTTTCGTTCCCTCCCAATTGGCAAGCGAAATATATAGCGTGATAATGAGACGTTACTATAAAAAAAAAAAAAAAAAAATGTACAATCGAGTGTTTCTGTATAAAATTTATTTTTCGCTGTAAAAATAAATAAAGAAAATGTTTAACTTGCGGACTTCTCCGCACTTATCTTAGATTTCAATTCCACTCGGTGGCTATCTCTTTCTCTTTACCGTACTCTGCCTCGGCGCGCATTTACACTTTCGCCGTAAGCAAATACCTTGAAGCGACGGACTTTAGAAAGCGTCATATGCGCGTGCGCGTCTACTCGTACGAGTATATTTACTTATTTATACTACACGCTTTCATCGGCTACGAAAATATGGACGCGTTCGTACGACCGCGCACCAGTGAATTATTTCTCGCGATAATAATCTTGCTGGCCACTGTTCCCGTATACCCGCGCAGCTATTATACGTATGTGTATACGAATCTAGGAAATAGGCTTTATTACGGCTCTCCGCTCTTAGGTAACGTAATACAAACTAAGACGTGGCTCATTTCGTAATGGACGTAGTGCTGCCTAGGGCGATTGATTTCATGCGTGCAGCTGTGTCCGCGAAAAGTCTGTTCGTTTACTTGGACGCGCGCAAATCTTTTTTGGTACTTTTATTTTTTTCCTTTCGCGCGCGTCGAAGAAATAAAGAATTCTTTCAACGACTGCTCAATAGGCTTTCTCGAAAATTGCCATCGGTGACTGTTTCGCGATCAATTTCTAATAATACGCGGTATCGTTTTATTTCATTGTAGAAAATTTTGTATTAGAGCCAGATTTCTGTATCCACAAACTTTTCTTATTTTAAGCGAATCTACGATTTTATTTACCGCCCAAAACTTTTGCATTATTTTCCTTCCTTAATCTTCGTATTCTATTTTTATGCCTTATTAATTTTCGGATTATTTGATTTTAAATATTAATGGGAGTAGGCAATATTTAAGTTAACGTAGCTATTTTCTGCAATAAAAATTATATTAATTCATAGGTTAGTACTTACCTTAACGAGGCCACGTAATGTTATAAATGCGTTTAAAAATATAACAATACCATAAAGAAAATATAAATTGATATACTTAGAAATAAAATAATTGATAAAATAAATGAAACGTTCAAATAAAAGATTATTTTTATTATGTAATTAAATTATAAGAGTATTCATAAAAATATCAATGTATCTAAATCGATAATAAACGGCAAAAAAAAAAAAAATATATATATATATATATATATAGAAATGAAAATGTATATCTGGAATGAATTGGAACTTTGGTCGGAGGCAGATTATATTGGAGTATTATTACTAATAGCAGGCCCTAAAAATGCTCTAATTCTTTATTGCTTATCTTCTATAAAATATGATCTTTGATATGTGGACTCAATTTATAAAATAACTTACGTACAAATGGATTTGGATGATAATTTTTTTGTTTTTTTTTGTTTTGTTTTTTTTTTTTTTTTTTTTTTTTTTTTTTTCAGTAGATCATATGCGATCGTTTGTCTAATCTCACATTTTCCGCATTTTTTTCGGATTAACGACAGAGACGCGCGCGACTTTTTTTCGTTAGCTCATCATTTTTGTAGAACATTATATATTCAGCGATTTGTACGGGCACCGCTACCTACTTGTCCAAAAATTATTATTATTATTATTATTATTATTATTATTATTATTATTATTAGTATTATTATTTTTCCGTATTTCTTATTTTATATTTTTACAAACATTAGTTATATTATACCGTTTGAAGGATCTTGTGCAACACGCATACAACCAAAAGTAAAGGAGCTTTCTAGTGATCTTTGATATCGTTTTATTTTGCTATTTAAACATTTATCTTGACATCTAATTAGATTTCGAACTTTTTACAAGTGTTTATAAAAATATAATATAAAAAAGAAAAATTTTAAATAACTAAAACGGTTCATCAGCTCCGACCTCTATTTGTCAGCTTTTCAATTGTCGAGAGTATTTTAATTGTTAACCACATGAAACAATCGTTCATTCGCTTCCAATTGATTTTATGATTCCAAATAGAAACAACGTATTTCTTAATAAATATAATATGGATCAAGGTTATATTTTAATCTTAACTCTTGCTAATTATCTTGAAAAATCAAGCTTCTTTCTCAATTAAAATAAAAAAAACATATACATATATATATGGAGAGAGAGAGAGAAAGAGAGAAAGAGAAAGCAAAGCAATATTCGTAAATAAAAATATACGACGTTTCTACAAGGAGCCATTTGTTCCCCATTAAATACACATTATATAAGTTCCTATATATAAATTCTTATAGAAGTTTTCATTTCAATTCTTATGCATTCGGGAGCAGACTTTGACGTTACCTACCATCAAACCAATCTTTTATAAAATCTATGTATGCTTATTTTTCTTATTATTTCTTATGTCATGTTTACAGAAATAAAAAAAAAAAAAAAAAATATTTCTTTCAAACAAATGAAATAATTTTTTTTTTTTTTTTTTTTTAAACGAATGTCAAGAAGCATTTGCTATCGATTCAAAAGAAATGCCATTCTGTTTTTATAAAAATGATCTTTATTAAAATAATTAAAGCTTTATAGTGGCTAAAGTTCTTTTGAACCAAAAGCAATAGCGATGGTATAGTAATAGTGTCTCGATAATAATTTTTCATAACAATATATTGCAATAGGTTTACTCAAATGGATTCAAATCTATCGATAAATTAAAATATTTCACAGTGAAATTTATTGACTGCGGTTATACCAATGCAGATAGATTATCTGCAACATTGTTTTGAAAATAAAGAACATTTTAACGATTAATTTCAATTAGTCTGGAACTGCATTGAAAGAAATGTTTTTCCGCATTCACCTTCCGAGCAGTTATTCAAACGCAATCAAACCAATGATTTAAACGTAAATTTAATATTGCAATAAAATAATTTAATAAAAGCTCCGATTTCCAACGTTGTTTTTTTTTTCTCGTGTTTTTAAATGTATCGATACAGTTCAATGAATGTAGAAAATCACTCGGCATTCGATCATGTAAATTATAATCTATTAAAGAACAAAAAAACGTTTCGTAATTCTCTCCGATCATGTAATCAACTGAAAACTAAGAAAAAAAAAAAAAATTTTCAAAATTTTCGAAAATTTTCCTGCAAATCTGCTCGAACGAATCTAACTCGCACTTGCACACATACTCATACGCGCATTTGCACACAGGCATATATCGCTATAAGAATTTATACGCTCGGTGCAGGAGACGAGGAGCGGGCGCCGGCTCAAACGAAGATGAAGTGCGGCCGGGGCTGGCACAGGGAGGCGTCGCACTCGGGTCCGGTCTTCTTGGTGCGCAGCCACTTGCCGTGGCAGTGGGGCGAGCTTAGCATGCTCCACCTGGTGATCATGGCCTCGGTGCCGCCGTCGCCCTCGCATCGCCAGTCGAGGACGCGCCTCAGGGCCTGCAGCTGGCAGCGCACGCAAACCCGGGCACCTGCAAAACGTTTACCGTTGTCTTTGAACATCCCTCCTAGGCTCTATCCTATCTTCTATCTCGTCTCGCGTCACGGAAGCGCCTTCGCCCTTTCGCGCCCGGGTCCGAGTTGCTTGCTCGCTTGCTTTCGTTATCGTTTATGACCGCTTTCGCTTGTGTTCAAAGCCACGAGCTTGATTTCTCCCCTAGCTTTTGCTGGCTTTTGCGCGAACTTGCCGAGAAATTAATCGTTCGCCTTTGTAGAAGAAGGAAGTTTAAGCGAGCGGAAGAGTATAAGAATACAAAAATTCGATTACCGAGATGCTTT
The DNA here is from genome assembly GCA_949987625.1 of Chalcis sispes. Lineage (NCBI taxonomy): Eukaryota > Metazoa > Arthropoda > Insecta > Hymenoptera > Chalcididae > Chalcis > Chalcis sispes. The sequence continues at coordinate 1,775,377 of OX465094.1, read as the reverse complement.
TCTCTTCCCTTGCCTTCGATTAATTATTTCTAAAACTTTTGCACTATTCGCGTTACGTTAAGCTTTGTGAATGTGCGCTTTATATCTGGGCGAATAATCTAAATCAAATATGCATTACTTTAAAGTAACGAAAATAGCGCGTGTATAAGCAAAACGAAATATTCTCTTTTGCACATCAACGTCATTAAAGCCGTGGTAGGTCGCAAACGAAGCTACTTAAAAAGAAAATTTAAAGGTGGCCGGAGAATAAAACGAACGATATCGGCAGCGTTTTAGTTGTGCGCAAAGTTAGCGCAGGAGCCGCGGGGAGATTCCAATTAAAATTTCTCAAAACGAACGGGCGCGGACTCGCGGTTCGCGCGATTTGCGAACGCGTGAGCGAGCGTGTAGTACGCTCGTACATCGGTAAACGAGAGCCCGAGAGGACGGTTTACCGAGAGTCGCGCGCTGCATAGCCGAACGATATTGTGTACATATAAAGCTCATCTGTCTACGTACATTGAATTCGCGACAATTCTCTACCAATTTCCCGAGACTACGCGCCAGATTCTAGAATTGTAATTTTGTCATGGATATATCAATCTGTTTTGATTCGTTTTAACGGTTTCGTCAAATTTGACTACCCTACGATTGATTGCGCGTCCGATATTTTCCAATTGCACAGATAGATTTATTTTGTATGTTTTTTTTTGCAAATAAAAATTTTATACTTGTCCGAGTTTTTCAAATTAATCAATTTTATTTTAAAAGTATCCAATTGCCTGTTGACTATATTTAAAAAAAAAAAAAAAAAAAACAATGGAAAATATTTTATTTTATATGACGATTAAAATTTTTCAATCAATTATGATTATTATTCAACTTGATTACCTAATAGTGTGTACGAGCTATCATTTTCGGTCACCAATACGAAATTTTATTCGAATTTATAGAAATAATTGCACAATAATTGCGTATGTATATATATATATATATATAAATATGTATATAGGAAATTAATAATTCATCCTAAAACACGCGCGACAAACGTTCTCTAACTTCAGCGGCCGTTATTTATCCACAAAGACGGTGTCGAATTTGTCCAACAGGCGCATAATCGCGTTAAAAAGAAAGCACTCGCGAAATCGCGGAGGTGCGAATATCAAGCGGAGTGAAAAAAAAATTTTCCGTCCGCTCGAGCATTATACTATATTATGTTGTCGCTCTCCTCGAGGAACGGCCCAAATAATCGAGCGGAAGGAGCGACGCGCGAGCTCCTCCGAGCCAAGGGTAAGTAAAGAGCGAAATCGCGAAGAAAAGTCGTTTTCCCGCTCTCGGCGGAGAATCGTCGGATACACCAGAAGGTCAGAGGCCACTTGGATTCTCTTCCGTTCTTCCGAAGAACGACGGCGAGGACTACAATGCGCTTACGGTCGGCTCTCTTTTCTTCGAAAACGCGAATATCGATTCCGTCGAACGCGAGAACAAGAGAGGAAAAGGAGATACTCACCCTCGGCGAGCTCCGAGAGTCCCGACTCCTTGTAGCACGCCTTCGAGGCTTTTGTCACCGTGAACGTAACGCAGTACCTGCAACGTAAAAGATTCCTCTTAGATTATCGAACATTTTCAATCAATCCGGCTCTTCCAAGCGGGCTCTTTTATTCTAAAAACCATATCGTTATCGCTTCTCATACATTAACATGCCGTTGTACGTGTATTTTTTATATTATTTATTGTATTTTACAAATAAATTTAATAAATTCTTATTTAATTATAATAATAACTTTCATACGGTACGTTTTATTCGGCATTATTCGTTAAAAAATTACTTTCAAATTTTAATTATTATTCTTAAAAAATTTTTTAAATAAATACCACAGAAATTATACCATAGACGATTCTGTGACATTAAAAAAGAATTTTAAAATTTCTCGGTGCATTAATGTCAATCTTAATCTACTTATTAAAGGCACTAACAAAATAATTTTTTTCACATTTCTTAAAAAAAAAAATATTTAATAAGATTTTTATTCGGTGCTTGAACAATCATCTTATCGTTATATGATATTGTATAAATAAGTTTTTAAAATAATATTTTTATATCAACGTCGATGCTTAAGCGAAATGGGTAATAAACTTTGTAAATAACTTGTTTATAAATAACATTAATTATACTGTAGTAAAAAACCACAAATTTAAATCTTTCCGACGATAAGTTGACGTCGTTTTAACTTAATTAGTTAACATTTAATTACAATTAAATGCCATTGATTGACATTATATTTCGTTAAAATGCTAATGAATATATAAAATTAACAGTTTAATAGTTACATAGTACTATTATTTTTCCATCGATTTCCGTTGTATATAATGTTATACATTAACTATACGTTTACATTGAATTTAAAAGTTACTCGAATTCCGTCGAATTAGATATGGCATTTTATTGCAAAATTATAGCGAACTTATTACGCAAACGATTTAAAATTACTAACTAATATCGCATAAAGCTATAAATATGGAAATATGAGCTTTATTCGCCTAATTGCTGTATGTTTAATTTAAATAAATTTTAAGGGACTGGGAGGGAATATTCAATTGCGTTATATGTTAATTCAATTAAAATATTTAAATGTAAATGTATTTAAAATCAAATGACCGCTAATGTTTAAAATGAAAAAATTTTAAAAATCATTTCGACAAACAATTAACTAACGTTATTTAAAGGAAAGTTTGTCATCTGGCCCTTTATCACTTTCCTAAAACATTGATTAGTTTTGAGGCAATTTTAGCGGCTGGAAACTTCTGTACGCGAATTACATTTCACCGGTTAATTAAAGCCATTGTGCACTTAGTCCGATACTTTAAAATTAACAGAGGTTTCAACGGTTCTTTCACAAATACATTCAGCCATTGCGTTAATTCGAACGTAAGCCCTTATTGTTCTAAATAATACCCACCGAATTAATTTGCTGCATAGTAATGATTATTAATTCCTTGCAGTCGATAGCAAGAATAGCGATAATTGGCTAAATTTTCGAAAAAGTCTTTTTTTAGCAGTCGACAATAATTTTACACAAGTGAACTTATATATAATCGTTAGCGCTAATAACGTCCAAAGTTCAAGACTAGACCTGACCCTCTTTCAAGTGTCAGCGCCGAAGCGACGCTTCTATACTGCGGGCGAAACTTTCGGTAAGATACCAACATGTATTGTATCTCGAACACTGGCCGTTTGAATAATTTATTAACACTTTTGCTACTTATGATACGCAGATAAAGTTCTAACGCTTTGACGTTATCCGGAAATAAAATCTGTCTAAGCTTCTTTATTTAAATTATTTTGTTCAATTAACTTTTACAATCAATTATTGTTATTGTAAAAATATTTGCTTTTCATTAAATCAAAATAAATTTAGCAATAGTGTGCTTATTCTGTAAATAATATGATATTCCATCGAACCATGCAAAATTCTTCGATATCAATTTCTTTAATATCAATTGCCAAGTATAGTATAAGTCGAGTCTTATATTTTACCTCGAGCCATCATTCTTTTGACACTATTCCAGTAATGCAGCGCGAGCAAAAGCATTTGTATTCTTAATAAATGTGTAATATAAACGGTATATTCTAGGACGCCGGTACATTATTCTTAGATAGTCATTCCAGTACACGAGAAAAAAAGAGAAAGAGAGAGAGAGAGAGAGAGAGAGAGAGAGAGCGTATACGTATACACTCTTGAATTGGCAACAACATTTCTAATCGACAAAGTGGATTGCGGATCTCTGCATCGAACGGGAGGAATAAAGCAAAGGAGAGAAAGAGACGTACACATGAAGCTGAAAGAGCAGCGTACATGTACATACAATAAAGAAAGAGAGAAAAAAAGAAAAAGAAAAAGGCCAATCGAAAGTACAAGAAGTAACTCGAAGAAAGATGAGCAAAAAGCGAGCTGCACACCGAACTAGTCTAGCAATTCTTTCTCTCTTTCTCTCCCTTTTTCCCCCTTCTATATATTCTCGCTCAATCTATATATTCTTTCTTGCATTCTCGAAAACTTTATCTAGCGCGCGAAGAACGGAAAAAGAAGAAGGACGACAAATTCTCCTCGGGCGTAAGCCACGGCAATCGCAAGACTCCCAGAGACGATTTCAATTGCAGGAGACGTGGAAAATCCGCGCTTCGGCTATATCGCGTAATGGCCCCGTGAGCGGACACTTCTCCGGCTGACCGTTTTTCTATAGCTTGCGAGCTTCTTCAAAAATGAATGGACGAATCGGATCGAGTTCAACTCCACTCTGCTGTATCTCCCTCTCTCTCTCTCTCTCTCTCTCTTTCTTCATATACTCCGTTCGATATCGCTTTTCTTCGCTCATCGAGATGACTCCGTCATTTTTTCTCCATTCTGTACGTATAAGATTTCTCGGCGTTGTAAATTGCCGCACGCCAGAGAACTCGCGCGTCCTCAAAACTACTATTGAGATTCTTTGAATCGAAGATATTGCCTGCTTCTATCTCATTTTTATTTCTTTTTCTTTCACTCTTTTCATTTATTTATCTTTTTGTTTCCTTTTTCTTATTTTCTATTTGTTCCATCGCTTCGTTTAGTTTTATGAATGGAAATTTCTTGCGCGAATATCGCTCCCTCGTGCGCCTTATATTTCATCGAGATAAGATTTTATATTTACATTATGTACATCAGATGATTAAGTAAAGTTACGTTTCGACAAATTCAGCGAGATAATTAATACGAAAATAAATACCGCATTCTACTGTCGCATGAAATTTTAGAGAATTTATACCGTTAAACATTAATTTTAATATTAAATTTTAACAAAAGACTTCCACCGGTAAATTATTAATACTTCTTTACGTTAAATTCAATTTACATATGTCCTAACGTTGTAAATCTGGCATATCGCTTGAAGCAACGTTTACAAGACGATAATTCGGGCTTTAAATCATAAAGCATACGGCGCAATTCGCATTTCTAGATCCGTGTCGAGCTTTCTCAGCCCCGAATCAACAAGTAAAATTTCGAGGGGTTCGCGTGCCGCAGGCAACCGACCATCGTAAGACTCGCGCAGTCCGGTAACTTAACTCCTTTCCGTGACCCTCGGGAGCATAAATATCGCGGCGCCGGCGGTGGCGAGGGCGCGTTATCCCGGGTTTCGCGCGTTCAAGGCGTAAAACGTACGAAGAAGACGTACGCGTGCACGTCGGGGGCTGAACGAGCGTTATGCATAATCCCAAAGCCCCGACGAGAGAATATTCTGCGAGATTTACGCGACGGCGAGGCTGTATGGGCTCCGCCGTCTCTTTTCCGCTCTCTCTCTCTCTCTCTCTCGCTTGCTCTCTCCGGGAACTCATACCTGTGAATAAGCGCGCGCTCGCTCTATATCTCTATATATGTATATGTAGGCGTACGCATATAAATGCGATATATCCAATATCCTATAAAGTCCATTGACGCATCGAGGGGAAAAAAAGAGAAGAGGAGAGATGAAAGTTACTATTTTTAGTCGCGACGCTTTGTCGCGCGTGAAAAATGAAAATGTTTGTCGGATGCAGTCGAACGAGACAACGGTGAAAAAGACTGATCGACCAATGAAAAAGCTTCTACCGAACCTGGATTTCCATTACTTTTATAAATATGATTTTTAAATGAAATTGTGCAAAGCACCCTATAGAATTTTCAAACAATCGGTTGAAAATCGAAGTCGCTCGCTTTTTATATTATCGAACGAACAATTCTAAAGAAGTACACGTCGTAATTTATTATAACGCATTTACTTATATCAGTTGTACTCGATATGAAATAGCCTCAAAACATTCATACTTTTTTTCCCTTTTAGATCAATACGCAATGTTCTTTTACCCTTACTGTTGGCATTATCCGAAGAATGTAAACGTTTCGTGTTTCATTTGAAAAATATGTACATTATGTGCCAAGCGAAGCAATGAACGAAGATTGCGAACGGGCTGGAAATTATTCTTTTCCGAGAATAAAAAAAGAAGCACGCACACGGAGGAGATTTATTCCAAACGCGGCAATTTCTTTTCTTCCCCTCATCCCGGCACTTTATTTGCATGGATACGCGCGCTGTTTTTCAGCGGCTCGTAGACCGCGACGCGAGCGAGGAAAAGCGGGTGAATCCCAATGGACGGTGGTAAAATCACGGGGGTGATCTCTCGGTCGAGGGCGCCGCGCGAACTCTCGCTACATACTGCAAGACCAGTGGCCGCATATGCGCGTGAGTAACCGATAGAGCGTATGGCTCGTCCCTGCATTACGCATAAAGCATTAGTAGAGTGCAACAGGGAGAAGAGAGAGAGAGGAAGAGAGATAAAGAGAGAGAGAGAGAGAGAAAGCGATGATCATCATCGATTCCCGATAAAGAAGCGTCCGCGTTGCGTATACGAGTATAAGGCGCACGAAGCTATTGTTTCGAGCGTTTGCCCGGAGCACCGCCTTCGTGTATACGTATGTGAAGAACGTTACACGCGTTCGCGTACGTATAGATAGGCGGTCCGCTCGGCAACGCATCCTGCCCGTGGTTTAGAATTGATGAGTATACGCGGTGGTTCGTGTCGAATTGAGCCTCCTCGTTGTATACGTTCTCTCACGAGCCCTAGATGCGAGACTTTATGGAGCAAAAATTTATTCCGCCATTGTTGAAAAATCGATCATTTTTTAGTTTTAACAAATTTATCAATTTCAATTTATTTATTTGTAATTTAAGGAGCTTTAATGTCACGTGTGTCTTCTATAAAATTTTTAAAATTTTTATCGAGACAAAAAAATTTTAAATCATTGACAACAGACGCGTAGATAGAAATTTCATATTTCACATAGATGCAACAGCCGTATAACTTAAAAAGTCCAAGCGACTTTTAATTCTCGAACGTCTCATTTAATGTAGAATGCTCCGCACGCAGTCAGCCGCGGTTGACTTTGTATACATATATATATATATATATATATATATATATATATATATATATATATATATATATATATATATATACATGTACACACGCGCACCGAGAAAGAGAGAGAGAGAGAGAGAGAGAGAGAGAGAGAGCACACGCGTAGAGCAAGCGCGCGTTACGAATTCACAGTTGCGGGCCATTGCGACAACGCGCGGAGGGAGAAGATGCGCAATGCTATGCAAGCTCTCGAGCGTCCCCGGGAGCACGGGGAACAACGAGGATGTATTACGTTTGCGAGCGCGCGTCGCCCGCTTGCTTAGCTTCGTACGTGCGAATTGCGAAGGCTCGACTTGTCCGGTCACCGAGGAATTATCTCGCGCGCGCACGCGCGCGCGACTCGACGATTTATTTTTCGCTCGATGTCGTGTCGTCACCGCCGCTCGTGTCTCGCCTGAGAAGAAAAGGAAAATGCTTCGCGTTAAGTTAAAACGATGCTTTCGCTTGAGTAATGACGGTTTTTATTCCGACCACTTGGAGCCTAATTAAGGCAATGAAAGCTTCAATTTGAATAATTTCCTTGAGAATAAATATTTTTATCTTAGCGAATACAAAAATTTAAAATTTTTCTAAAACTTACAGTATGTGCTAAAAATAACAATAATGAAAATAATCAACTACAATGCCACTTTTTCACTTCGTGCATTTAATCTTTGACGCAAAATCTCACAAAAACTAATCTATTTCAAATTTACATTCTGCAAAAAGTTATTAGAAAAAAAGCCAGGAAAAAATAAAACTAGATCAATTTTCTTTTCTCTTTTTAATTCGGCCAGGAGTTCTCAAATAAATACGCAGTCCCCTCGGTTCATAGTGATCCTTAATCATTCCCCGTGACAATCTCGCAGGCAAATAATACAAAAACTCGTCGTCGTTGCGTCTTTACCCGCGAGACTCGAAGAGACTCGTACTCCCGGGAGCGCTTCCGTTCTTAAATCGGCAAGAACGAAAAATAGAAAGAAGAAAGAGAATCATCGATGGCTAGAAGGAAAATAATGGGCAGGGAAGTTTCATTTACAGCGTCGAGAATGGGAAAAAGGGAGGATCGCCGACGTTTCGATAAAGGATGCTCTCGAGGAATTTGCGAAAAATCTATTCGATACTCTCGGTCTCCCTCGAGTATATAAACGCGAAAAAAAAACGTCGTATAAGAGATTTTGGATAGGTTACAGAAGCTTGGATTCGTTGAATACTCGAGTGCCTTTTTATCTATTTTACGTCGTATTTGATAAAAAAAATAGCTGTGCGTGGAAATTCAGTACCCCAAGGTTGAAAAGTTATAGGTAAGGTAATGGTGTATTCGAGCCATTCGTCCAGAAAATGTACTCATGACCGATTTGAATTTTAAAATTTGCAAACTCTTTGTGCGAAAAAAATATTTTTACAGTTAAGTTTTTTTCATTTTTTTTTTTTTTTTTTTTTAATTAAAATCTATTAAAAATGTACTTGCTAATTTGTCTTAATTAAAATATTTTAAATATTGAAAATAATTAAAATATTGAATAATGATTATGTTCGTTGAATAAATCAATCATTCGTAAAATGCATGTTTATGAATTCCGTACGTAATTTGCACAAGTGATTATTATTCAACATAATTCGTAATCGTTCGACCTAATCTCGTCGCCTCTTTAAAAATAAAATTCCACATTAATAAACACGTTTTCAATACCAAAAATTTACTCTCTTGATCTCTTTACATTATCCTAAGTCATTCGATATTTGTATTTCTAAAGATCGAATTTCCCTTTCGAAAAAATGCGGCGCACATGTTTTTCCAGAAAAGTACAAAAGGGAAATCGCTCTCCAGCTCGAGCGCCTTTCTTTGCCGGAAAAGTAATCGAGTGCGCGGAGATCGAGTATATCCGTAGAGAGAGAGAGAAACCACTCGACGTTCTCGAGTTGGTACGTGCCGCTGGAAGTGGCCTCTCTGGACGCGTTTGTTCTTTCTTTCCCCAGACGTAGAAAAGCTTTAGTTTATACACACATATGTGGGTTGAAGATTCACGATGCCAAAATTAAAGATTGACTAAAAGGTTTGGAAATTTTGGAACTCAGTTTGATAGATAACACCGAACTAAGGAATAATACAAACAACAACGATAACCATAATAACGTGTGCTTAAATTTCAGATGTGCACTTAGATAACAATAGGATGCATTCTAATTTTCGAAGTTTGCAAAGTTATAAAGCAAACAGGAGATTAATTGTATCATAATGGCTGCCAGTATTTACAATGTCAATGAAATTACATGCGGCCCTCTTAATGTGTAAATTCTCACGCGTGTATACGCAGACGGTAAAATATAGCGTACACTTACGCGCACACACATACGCATATAAACATATGCAAGTTTAATACAATCGAGCGCAAGAAAACTAGAGACTCAACTCCCCCGAAGCTCAAAATTTCCTATTAACGCACTTGATAATTTTCAATTATAATATATATATATATATATATATATATATATATATATATATATATATATATATATATATATATATATATATATATATATATATATATAAATGTGTTTAGTATAACGGACGGATTTCGAGTTGGATTACGCTCGAGAAGTTCCGAAGGCGTTCGCCGGAGTTTCGAAAGCCGCGGTCAACGACTCGGGTCAAGGAGCAAGCTCGTGCGAGGAAGTAGATGAAAGACAACGGGACGAGAGATTTGCCGAGACTGCAATTGGTTAATTTATATACATTATTTAATAATTTGATTTTCAAAGTCCATTGTCAATTACATATTATACGTATGTAACCGATCGATTATCCACGAAAAATTAATTTTTATATACAATGTCTAGTAAGTGTAATACCACTGTGTATGAAACAACAATAAAACGTTTCGTTTTTCAGTTGTTTATTAAAAGTAAAAGTAAGTACAAAACTGTAATTTGCAACATACAGCGCAACATATCTTTTCATGTAAATAAATATATAGATATGTTTGGTAGTAAAATATATGTTAAATGTAAAGAATAAAAAAATACGCGGAATAAAACAATTTATTGTTTTCCAATATTTCTAAATTCTACTAGGGAGAAAAAATTTTTACAAAATTGTATACCTTGGTTAATAAAAAAAAAAAACCCCAAACAAATGGAATAAAAAATATAACGTAACGCTCGTAAAAAAGCTCGTATCGAGTATTGCGTTTCATTTTAAAGATAAATAAAATTCTTAAAAGCCAACTTGAAAGCTTGCTTTAAAGATATATCATGAACTGGTAAAGGACCATTTTGTGGAATATATTGATAAACAAATTGGATGGATACGATAAAAAAAACCGTCCCTTAACGAGCGCATCTTCGTCCTTTGAAATAAACGTGCACCGTAATTAAATCGACAAAAGTATCGGCTCAATCGAACGAATAAAATATCCAGAGAGTAACGGCCGTTGGAAAACGATCCCTAATTCGATTAATTTTTCGCGGCACTATTCGTTCTCGCGGAGTTGAGCAAGTGTGCGGAAGTGGAGCGTCGAACGAGCCAACTCGATTTTCCTCGAACCTCTCGTATCAAGCGCGGTCGCTGCTTCCTCTTCGAGCTCTCTGTATCTCACTCTCCTCCCTCTCTTTAACGCGAAATCACGTAGTGCGAAACATCGTATAGCGCATTAAAGGTGTACATACATAGGAGACGGCAAATTTTGCGAAGCTTATTCGCCGCCTCGCTTGTCCTCCTTACGGAAATTAATTATTCGACCATAATATCAAAAGAGAGGGTAGGAAAGGAGGAAGGAGGTGGAACGGAGAAGGAAGCGCGAAACGAGCCGGCAAGAGTGTAAATCCTGACGCGAATCCTTCAAAGACGGGTAGAAGGTGGGAGGAGAAGGAAGATCTCGGGCTCCCTCATTAACGCTAAATTGCGGCGGGAGTCAGAGACGCGCGGGTAGTAATCGCGCGCGACGTGCCGCATTAATTTGTCAGCGATCGCCCTACGGGTATTATGGGAGTTATTATCATTATTATTATTATTATTATTATTATTATTATTATTATAACGAAAAAGAGAGAGGAACCCAAAGCTCGGCGCGTTAATTAATTAAAAGCCCTGGGACGTGTTCCTCGCTTGACGTTTGTCTCTTCCCGATTAAACTTATCGCCTTCCCTGTCGGCGAACTTTCGAATGAGATCGAATGTCTTGCGCGATATCCGCGAACGCGTGAGATATTTACGCGTTTCGATGTTATTCGATGGCTCTATCGATACCTTTAAATCAAGCCTATTTTATAAGTGATTAAGTTCAGTGCGCGATTAAAAAATTTATATTTATTCATTGGTTACTTTTTTTTTTTTTGTTTTTTTGTTTTTTTTATAAAATATCGCTGAAAAAGTGTATTTCATATAATTAAAAACATTTTTTTCAATTTCCTATTACATGATTCATTAAAATAAATACACGTAAAAATGATTATTCATGCATGAATTATAATAATTTAAAATAAAGTTTTATATTTTTCTATACTTGTTTAAAAAAAAAAGAGAGGTACTTTTGCGTAATACGAATCTGGTTGTTTTTCAATATATTTAAATAAAGTAATAACCACGATGTGAGCTTAATAAATGCTTTATTAACATTTTCAACAATAAAATTTTAAAAAATTAATTCCACGAATATGAATATATGAAACACGCTAATGTTTTGAAAAAAAAAAAAAAAACGTAACAAAATTTTAATTAATAAAGAAAATGTTTCGTTAAAAAAATACAAATTCATTAAGAGCGCATCCGATGGAAATGCAAAAATTGTCGGGCGATAATAAATTTTGATAACTTTTGACATGAAATTCGTTAATCGATTTGCGAATGATATTCCCGAAAAAGAATCCACCGCGTCCGACGGTTCATTAATTTAAAAAGTTGCGCGTGCCAGTGTGTACAAAACTCGAAAAATAAACATTTGGCTTGTTTACCATCCTTTCGCCGCGATTGATTCGTTCCCGTTTATTATTTTCCGACGTAATAATTCATTAATATTTCATTTATCCTTATGTAATCGCGCATATATCTTTCTTTCCCTTTAGTTTTAAATTAAAGCCATCGCGTCGAATGAAAAAGTTAACGAGCTCGTCGATTTTAAAGCCGAGATCACTTTTAAAAGTTCCGTATACGTATGCAAGCTAGCGCACAGCGGGAACGGTTATTTTTATGTAAGAGAATTTCGAACGAATACGAGAAAGAGAGGAGGAGGAGAAGGAGGAGGAGGAGGGAAAAAAGTCAAATGAGCGCGGTTAGATTAAAAGGGGAAGGAAAAAGAAACTCCGCATAGTATAGAGAGCCATCCCCGTCGCAACGTACGTATATCTGCCGCCTTGGCTTAATGCCAAACATGAGCGAGTCAGGCTTTGGCACTTACGTGCGCCTCGAGTCTTTTGTGTTTTACTAGCATGTACCGTTATACAATGTTTCATACGTGAAAACTTATAAAAGTTCATCGTAGATTATAACCGTCGACGGGCTTTAAATACCTTAAATATACATAAACTGCATAAAAGCAAAATATAGATATATCGCAGCTTTGGATAAAAGAAAATTTTAAAATATTTAGACTCTTGTGTTAAAATTAAATATTTTAATGAAATTAAATATCTTTAAAAAAATTACAATCTAAAACTTTTAATGTGTACGATTCTTTGTTTAATTTTTACATTTCAACGCGAACATCTTCGTGACCGTACGTAATGGATTATGCCAAGGAAGGCTTTTATAGAATATTTTAAAAGGGCATACGAAAAACTTTGACATACATATATATTATTCATTGGGTTTTACACTTGCTCAACTCCAACGTAGAAGATTAAAGATACACGGCGAATCGCTCACTCACGGGATTCTCATGCCGGTGAGTAAATAAAGACGGAGCGCACGCGGTTTCACCGCCGTTGCACGAGAGTATTCAATTTTATTTATTTTTTTTTTTTTCTTTTTTTTTTTTTTATTTTTATTCCCCGCGAGGATTTTTTGTTATTTCCTCTTTCTATGCGTCTCGTTCTTACCAGCGGGAAAAAAATGATGAATGTGGAGGGATTACGGGTTGTTTAGTCGTCGGTGCGTACATTTTTTCGGAATTTTTCATTTTGGCTGAGCGGCAGTTTCATTCGGAGGCTCTAACGATTAATGGTTAAAAAAAAACATTGAAAGGTTTTTTTCTTTTTCTTTTTCTTTCCTTTTTTTTTTAACTTTTTTTATTTTTTAGTGCGACTTTTTCTAGTTTATAAAAAGTATATGATTAAACACTAATTAAAAATATAGAAGTTTATAAAAAAAGAAAAATAGATGACTTGTATTGCGATGATATTATTTAATATCTTTACTTTTATCAAAGTAATCGCATGGAGAATTATTAAATTTAATAAAAAATCATTAACTTAATAACAACACGCGAAGGTTATTAACAACAGAAACATATAACATCAATCAAAAGAATCGGTCATTTCGAGACGTCAGCATATCAACAGCAGCGGTAGAGTATATACCACATCAATTACAGTTATTTATATTCCCTCGGTAGCCCCGTAATTTAGCTTCGTATCTGGAAACGTCCGAAACGCGCCTTTGGAGCTCGTAAATTGCACGCGGAAACTATAATTTTCGCATAAATTTAAGTCAGAAGTCGGTAACCGGGCCTCATCAAAGTTGTAGAGAGGAATAAGAATTCTCGTGTATCCGATCTCTGTTGCGCATAATAAATAAATGCTGGTATAGGTAAGACTTACTCCTTGGAGGCGTCGTGTTCCGGATCCTCCTGATACTGCAGTCGAAGATTCGTCCGGATGTCGTTGCTGTCGTTTATGTGTCGCACGTCGCTCAATTCGGCAGGCAGTAACAGGGCGACTTCTGTAAATGCATAATGGAGAACGTTTTGATAACTGTCACCGATAAGCGCCGCAACGCTCTGCGATACGCTATTAAAGCTACCGAAAAGATTTTCTCGTTTTTTTATACAATCTAATTTTTGCGTAATCGGTATTATGTTGATCCGATCGAACAATTGAGTGAAAAAAATCCATGTGGGATTAGTAGATGAAAAAATAAAATAAAAAATAAAAAAAGTAATAAAAAAAAAAAAAGAAAATGCCAATTATACCGTTCGATAGCATCGCTTGCGATAATCAGACTAAGGGTATAGTCATCGATTCTTTGCACGTCGCAAAGCTTCGTCGGTGTACCCGTCGTTAACGATAAGTACCTTCTCCGCACATTGGATCGACAACGTCAGTTTCATTCTATTCAATAACAACTAAGAACAACTAAGATTATTCTCATAAGGTAGCAAAAGATAACAAAGGCAAAAAATTTATTTTGAAAAAATATGATATTTACGACAGCGAAGTTATAAATTTTATAAAAATTAATTTTCAATCAAACACTATGGTACACATAATTTTAATCAAAATTTTATAAAAGGTGAGATTATAAGCTGAAAAAATTTTAACGAGTAAAAATATCCTTAAAACCGTATCTTCGTCACAAAAATTATATTAATCGAAGAAAGCATCATTTCTCGAGCGCGCGTGCCGCGAATGAGAGAACCTTGTAATCCCAAACACAGGCGTCTTAAAGGCTTAGATCTCGCTAATAAAGCCGAATAAAGTCGTTCGGCCGCGCGAGCCGACCAGATGAAACCTATTAAAAAGTTTAATCAAGAGCAACGACGATGAATTAAAATTTTGCCGCTTTCCGTATATTAAAAAGAGAAAAAAATAAAAATTGAAAAAAAAAAATAACGGAAGAATGAAGAACGACGAGGGGGATCCGTGCTTATCCCTTTAGATAAAAAGTAACGGAATGCGTATGTGTATACATATATATATATATGCATATACGTACCTTTGAGGGCGGACTTGGGATTACGTCGATGGCACTTGGTACCCTGGCAGCCGCGGTGCTGCACCAGTTGGGGACAGTGTTTGCCGCCGTTCTCGGGCGCCCGCTCGACCATCCGCGACCTCGTCTGCGCACCCGGGCCGCACTCGCTGTCGCACGCCGTCCATGGACCCCAGCCCGAAACAACGCAGTCGAGCACTGAAAACGTTTTAAATTCAAATTTTGTTTTAAATGCTTTTTACAGCTTGGGGAAGGGGGAAGGTGTACTATATAGTCGCTGTTAATTATACGATAATATTTTGCAAATATTTTTTTCCATGTAACTGTTTAAAATGAGGAAATTTTAAGCGGACTTCGTGGAACAATAAAAATCGTTCGTAATTATATTTCACTTAACGCGATCCTCTTTGATTCATATATAAATACGAGTAATCAAAATAATATCCTTTTGATAAATCAATTCAATCTTGTTTACGAGTATGTACATATATGAAGCCGCGTACTGCCCTTTCAACGGTACATGAAATTCTGTAATACTACTAATAGTACATCGCAAATAATTCATAATTAAATGCATTATACTAAAAAATTCGACTATTGATAAATGTTGCCAATATCACGCGCTTCAGTCGACTAATTTAAATCATAGGTATTCAATATTTCTAAAATTTTTACGCGAATATCAATAAACACATTCGTACATTCGTAATATTCCTATTTTATTAATACATCGACGATACGTGTATGTAAAAGAGAATCTTTTAACAAATCAAAACATATTCAATTAAAGTAATTGATAATAATATCGATAGATCCCATCAAAACATTACCACATTGCCTTTCATCGCAGTATCCGATAAACATTATCGTTTTTGGAAAAAAAAAAAAAAGAAAAAAAAAGGAGAAAAGGAATCGAGTCGATAATTTTAATGAAGAAAACAGACTTGTTTTTTGATATCCATTTAGTTAATCGAACCATTTTCAAACTCGGCGTAAAATCGACGAAGGAACCAAGTACACGGGGGTAAAAAAAATCGAGGAGAAAAAAATACGTCGAGGGAGAGAAAGGCGGGGGAGAAAATTAGCAATGTAAAAAGGGCGCAAAAAAGGGAAAAGGCGCCCGATATCGTCGATAGGCACACGGAGCTTGCTAATTTATACGCTCGGGGGGTATATAAAGTCGCTCTTTCTCCTCTTTCTCCTCGAAACTTTCAGCACAATTGCGCATCTACTCGCTCGCTCGTTTGCTCGTTCGCTCGCTAGCTCGGGACGTTGAATAATTCGAGCGCGTAAAATTGCCTATCGAGTGAAGGAGTAGCTCATGATTATGCTCACGAATGCAACAATATTTTATCCGAATTTTGAACACCCATCGATCTATCCTCTATCGTTGGATCTAAGCTTGGAATTTAATTTATCTAGATAATCTTATTTCTTGTTTCATTGTACGTATGGTTCGCGTATCAACGAGAATAGCTTATCTTCCAATCGTATGTTACCTGCTTTTAATTATTATTACAAAGATATAAAAGAAACCTGATTAAAAAAAGGTTTACATGATTATTTTTATAAACAAATAGTAAAAAAGTAAAAGCAGCACTTGAACTGTTAAACATTTTTTAAATATTATAATAGAAAATTTTGTAAAAATATTGAATCTTGACTTTGTTTCGACAAATTGCGTATAATTTAATTATATGCAATAATTGAAATTTAAGGAAAGCTTAGTGATGAATATTCTTTAAAAAACCAAAAGCTATATATTATTTAGGTTAAATTTATTTATTTTGTAACACATACGACTTTATTTAAAGACGTAAATAAAAACATTTATGATGAAATCAAGGACAGTAGAGAAACACTTTGTTGTAATTCAAATAGTTTGCTTATAAAAAAATTCTTAAAATTTTCTCAGTTTCTTTGAAAAAATGTTCACATGCATATTTTCATCGCAACTGCACCTTTTTAAATTCTTTTTAATCCGGTCCTCATTCTCTCTCGCTCTTTCATCTCGTTTTCTCATAACTCTTCACCTTCATAATTTTTTTTTTACGCGTACTCATACGTGGGGAGAGGGGAGGGGCAGAGGGATACACCATTTTTAAAGCGTCAACCTTAATTCTCCAAAAGCCGTTATTTTTAAAACATATTTTCATTTTTTTTTCTTTTTTTTTCCGCAATAAAAATTTTTTCCTTTGCATCCCGTGCTCTTTGTCGAATTTAACAACGAACATGAAATTGCAATCTTACAAAGAACCATTGAAACAGGTCGGAGTACTTCAAGAATGAAAATTTGAGAAAAGCTAAAAGTTTATGATCTTCTATTGAATAAATTTAACAATTGCTCAAAACTGTCTTATCAGATCTATCCAAACGTAAATAATTTAATATATTATTTTCCACGTATAACAATCGTAATGTGATATTTGTGATAAAAATAAATGTTAATAAAATTAACGCTTGTGTACTGAGTTCTTATGTCCAAGACTTTTTTAAATTAATTATGACGCATCATTTATCGCATCGATATTCATCTTCTATAATGACATAATTTCAATATTTTATCAATCTTTCTCAAAAGCTCACCCGCCAACACTGAAATCCCTCTCAATTTATTCTTTGAAATAATCTCCCCAGAAATGTTTGCAAAACATTTCCAGCATGAAAAATTGCTCAACTGTTTTCCTCTCCCGCTTGTTTTTTTTTTCTAAAAATTCTTTTAAACATCCTTCCAATGTCTCTCTCCTCCACTCTCCTTGGCAATTTTCTCATCTACTCTTTTTTGTTTTTCCGAAACAATAAGAAAAGAAGAAGCCGGTTGCACGCGCGCTTTACGCGAAACCCGATTACGCGGAACGGCGACAACGGTGACGCGTCGCCGTGATGTAAGAAGCGAGAATAAGGAAAGGTATAGATAGATATAAGGAAAGAGATTTTCCTCGCCTTCGCTTTTCATTACCGAGGCTTCGCGAATTATGCGTCTCGACGGGATCGAGATTTGCGTTTCTTCTTTTCTTTCCACCTTCCTCTTCCTTCTTCACACCGCCTCTCTCTCTCTCTCTCTCTCTCTCTTTCTCTCTCTTTTAGTACAATATCAGCGCCGGATTCTTTCGTTTGCGCCGAGATCCATTCACCGTACCTCGAAATTACAACGGCTCTCTCGGACGCTTGTCCGAGGTGGTAAAACTTTGCGTCTGCACGCGACGAGTGCAAGGGGCGTCAGTGGAAAAACTGAATTACACGAGTTTTATTACACGAGTTGAATTTCACTTCGTCCCTCTTATTCGTCCCTTTTGTTCTTGAGAATCAATGTCGAAACATTTGATGTCGACGTTCCGTATGTGTATACTATAGCCCGGAAATTTCATTAGCTTTATCATGTTTCAAAAATTTGAAAATTTCTTAGTCTCTTGTTTTAACTGCTGTTATATTTTTAATAATTTATATTAGCTGAAAAATACCGTATTATACTTTCAATTTACATTATTTATGATTTATGAAAATATTTATTATATTATTATATTTTATTCCATAAATGCATATCGTTGGAAGTTAGTAAAAATTGAAATATGACAGATAAATGATTGCATTAAGAATCGATAAACCGACTTTAAAAATATCATATATTTTATTAATTAATTTATTCCCAGCAGAAAAATATTGGTTTATTTATAATGTCGAAAATTAAAAATTTATACAATTCGGAGCTAATTTACTCGCGTGAACATCGCAGAGGGTCGATCGATGTGTGTGCGCGCGCGCACGCGCGCGCATAACCAGCACCAAAAAGAAAGAAAAAGAAACAAAACAAATCAAAACATTTAATGTGCATACGCGTATAACGTAGCGCGCGCGCACACGTCGCTCGCTCGCTCACTCGCTTCTTCTCCTTCTCTCAATCTCTTTTTTAAAATTACAGCGGTTGTTTTCACCGACGGATAAAATAACGAAAAATGAAGCGCTCGCGAGATCCGGCGTCGTAATATTTTCGTCGAGGAAACAAGCCCATTTACATCAACATTGGGATAAATTGTGAAGATAACAGGCGTGCGCGAGGGCGCGCGCGCGCTCTACCCCACGCTCAACGAAAGACAATGCCACCTAACCACGGATCGAATCAGCAGCCACAAAGATCTACGCAAAAAACTAGCCGCACCAAAGGTACACATATATACCTATATGCACATATATATGTATATATATATAGGTACGAATAAAATCCGAAATTCCAGTTAAAATTCCTCCTCTCTAGGCCGTTCAGATTTTCATGCTCTCTTTCGTCAATTTTGCTATTTCGCCGGCAAAGTTTTTTTACCCAAGAATCAAAACCTCTACTCTTTACCTAGCCGCTATTGAAAGCCTCGTGCGCGCAAATTGCAAGGTTAACGCGACACTCGTCAACGAACGCGAGAGAGAATAGCTTTAACCTTTCTTTTATTCGTGCGCGAAATCAACGAATTTGCAATTATAAATTTCGCTTTAGTTTGTTTTCACGAGGAAAGGATAAGACGAGAAAAAGGAATTATCCAAGTTCTTCTAGAATAATACGCGAGAGTTTGAATGCAAAAGTTTTTAGAAGTTTGCATACTTGATTAAATTTTGCATACAAGTTTAGGCTTGTTCAAAAATCCATTAAATGACTGAAGCTAATTAATTCCGAACTTGCAGAGACACAGATGAATATACTTGAATTACGGATTCTTTTCGAGCCTACATTATAAGCAAAGTCATTGTGCATTAAATCCTCAAGTAATAAAACATGCGACCGACATTTTTTTAAATTTTGAAACTTAAAAAAAAAATTAATTTTCATTTATTAATTATATTTAAACTTAAATTTTTAATTAAATTTAAATTATTTTTGAGAGCTAAACGATAACTTACGAAAATTAAAGAATAGTTATTAGTATTTTATTTGAACGCACAAAAAGATAGTATGCAATTTTTCAAATGTCACTTGAAAGATTAGAAGTGCTAAAACCATACCGGAAAAAGTGAACTAGCAATTTTTTCGCTCTCCATATATGAAAAGGATCAATATTTTGATGGGTACCAATGTAATTGAACCGGAGCTTTTAATTTAAAAAAGACGAATTGGTTTTAAGTAAATTCTTATATTAAAATTTTTAATATTAACGAGGAAAAATATTTTGTTTAAAATAAATTAATTTAAACTTGTTTCAAAATCTTGAAATAAGTTTCAAATAATTTTAGCCGATAAATGCTCATACATAAATTTCGATTGATACGATTATTTTTCGAGGCACATTTGTTACAATATTTCAATGAACAGAAACGTTATAAACCAAAAAACTCGAAGCGCATTTATCGAAAAGTGAAAAACGAAGCGCGAATTAAACAAAAACGTAACGTAATTTATAACAAAGCGATGTACGAAAAATACGTAAACGATTTTTCCTCCTCATAGCAGGTCAGCAGCATCGTTACGTGCTCTCGGCCCGAGCCCAAGCGGTCCTCACGTGGATCCTCGAGGACATAATCGAAAAGACGCTGGAGGACGCGCGCCGTATGGCCGAGTCAGCGGGCAAGCACCGAGTCGAGCTCGCCGAGATCGAGGAGGCCCTCAAGCGGCTTTGCGAGCGCTATCACGCCCGCTGGGCGACCAAGATCCCCAAGCGACCCTAGCTCATCGTCAAAGACGACGACGACGACGACGACGACGACGACGACGAGTAATTAGCCAACCAATCGGTTCTTGCTCTCTTTCTCGCTTTTCGTCTCGGCCACGAGTGCGTCTCTTGCGTGTGCGGGCTCTGGAAACGAATTAACGCGTTACGGACTGCCACGATGTTGTTCTTTCCTTCGTACAATACACGCATCATTATTATTCTTCTCTGTTTCTATATTTTTCTTTTGATCCTCGAAGTATTTTGGGGCGAATGGAATTTAAATTATGTGAAAGACCGTGTAATAAATTATAGAAATGTATAAATCGTCTCTGTGATACATTCCTTTGTAATGTATAAGTTTTATAAATTTATACAATTTCCCGATTAAGATAATAAAATTTTTTAAAAAAACGTTTATTAAATATTATATTGAATTTTTTTTTTAAATATTTAAATCTCGAAACCTAAAAAAAAGCATCTTTATTTTAAATGAAAATTTCTCAAAAAATTTAATCGATCTATTTGACATACTGTACGATCAAATTTCAGTTGCAGTAAAAAAGATGTAAAAATATATTTGGCATAAAAAATAAGATGAAATATCGAATAAAAAAAAATTTATAAAAAGTTTTTCCAAAGCAGATTAATAAAAAATTTATAAATTTCTTTATTTTCGGTAGTTCAGTTTATGTTCAATTGTAAAAAGCTTTAAAATTTTATTTAAAAAATTTTTTTCAAATCTTTTTCGCAAATCAAATTCAACATTAGCATAACTTCCAATTTCACAAGCTTGAATTTTTTCAAATTAAAATATAAGAAAAGAGAAATATTATTTTCTCGCTCAGTAATTTACATAAAAAATTATGCATCATTACAGAAACAAAGTAAGCGAAAGAATAAATAGACAAAGTTTCGCGCACACCACGGGGACATTAAATTTCAAATTACACCTTTTTTCATCACAAATACATACGAGATTGCTTTCTCTCTCTATCTCTCTCTCTCTCTCTCTCTCTCTCTCTCTCTCTCTCTCTCTCTTCTGTTTTCATGCGTCTCCAATATCCAAGTTGTACGTATTTCGAAACTTCATGAGGGCCTTTTTTTCCCTCCCCCTTTTTTTTTTTTTTTTTTTTTTTTTTCTGTTAATCTCGAGCTTAGAACACAGAGTCGAAAAAGAAGAAAGAAACGATGAAGGGAAGGAGAGAAAGTTGCGCGGTTAAAGGAAGAAAGAAGGGAAGGAAAGGTGCATCTGCGTGGTATAGAGATAACTACGGAGACTAGGTAAACTTTACAAAAGGGCATTAGCACAGCGCGCGTATATGTAGCACGCGGCTGAGGGGAAAAACTCATCCAGCCGCGCGTGGGCCGAAGAAAGTTTAGCTTCCGTAGTGTTGTACTTTCTCGTAAAAGGAAATCCCCATCGCGCCCAAGACATCCGCCCCTTAAACAGTCGTTTATAGAGAGACAGAGAGAGACAGAGAGAGAGAGAAAAACAATCAGGTGCCGCGAGTTTTCAGCCCCTTTTTTTCTATTACAATTTGGGCGTTTTCGGTCGAGGGATTCCGGCTTACTGCTAAACTTTAAAGACGAGAGAGAAGGAGAGAGTTTCGCCGAGCTGATTTCTTAATGTGGCCTACGTGCCATAATCGTAGTAGGTCGTCGTCGCGCGGGACAAAGTTCGCGAACGCGCGTGAGAGGAGACTTGAAAAATTTTTTGAGAATCGTGCCGTCGCCAGCCTTCGGGCAACGAGCCGACGACTTTGCTCGCTCCGCGTATTTTTCTTGCTGCCGAGTCTTTTGGGGTTGAAAAATTCATTGCCCGCTTTTTTTGACTCGACTTTTATTTTTTTAAAAGAAAACGAATAAAACGACAATTTTACGTGACTTGTAAGCACCTCGTTATGTTGTTTCAAATAAACTTATCGCGTAATTGTAACAAAATGTGCACATAAATAACTAAAAATTTTGATTAGTACTTTAATTTTATCTTAAATTTAAAAATTTTAAATTACTTATTTTTTAAATGGAATTATAAAAAATTAATTAATCTCTAAAAAAAAAAGTAGTTTTGTCATTCCCTATTAACATTCAATTTTTAATCCTGCGCGAGTTTTTTTAACTAAAATGTATTTTCGGCAAAGATATTGAATAATGAATCTTTTTGAAAGAGTTTATTTTTCGTTGCACATTTACCAAGCTCTTTGTGATTTTTTTTTTTTTTTTTTTTAATTTTAAACAAGTTCTAATGGCTACACCATATATACCAGTGTCGTAAGCTGGCAATGTTACAAATCGATAATAATACGATTAACGACGCTCTTTTTTATTCTCTATACTGCACTTTCCGCAAAATGCAGCTTTTTTTAAGTCTCTCATGATTTTATAATTAAAAATATTGAACATTCTTTTAATATAGCGTAAAAAAGTGTCCTCGCTTATTCATATCTTATTAAAGCCATATAATGAGATTTGGTAAAAACGTTGAATCTTATAATAAGACTGGGAAAAGACAGTAAGAAGTCATTATAAAAAGTTATTATCTTTTGTTTTTGAAAAAAGACAAAGAAGCTCGACTCCGACAATGAATAAGTCAATTCTTCGAGTCTAGCTTGAAACGGCCGTACTTCAAAAGCGTTCAACGGCAGTGGCCACGCCAGACAGTTGAAGCAAAGTAGTTCATTGTATACAGTAAACCATATAAAAAAAAAAAAAATAAAAAAAAAAAAAAAAAAAAAAATAAAGAGGGAACGCGTAACTTTGCGCGTTGAAAGCTTTTCAAAAGGAGGGAGGATGTGGCAATGGTCTACGTGGCTCTCTCGCCTTCGGCGCGATTCCTCCCATTAGCAGAGCTCGTCAGTCTCAGGTAGGTACTCCAAAGAGGACCACGGGAGGTCGAAAGACAGGTACGCTTGGGTAAATTATAATCCATAGTCGAGGTGGCCTTACACATCCGCCCCGTGATTTATCGCGAGAGGCTTGGATCCTTGGTCTCCTTTGTTTGGAGAAGAGCGGATAAAAAAAAAGAAGAAGCGATTTTAAAAGAAAGGAGGCGAAGGATTTCGGAAGAGGAGAGGGAGAGAGAGAGAGAGAGAGAACCCGCATCGACGGTGGCGGCGAGCCCAATAAAAATCTCTTCTTTTTCGAGAGCTGACTCTACGAAATCCCTCCTCGGGTAAGAGAGATAGGGAGAGACACAGGAATGCGCGTGGGTGTCTTTTGCGCATCGGAAATCCCGAGGCTTTGGTATTTCGCGGAGGGTATGCGAAGTAATAATAAAAGAAAAAGAGGAAGAAGAAGTAGTCGAGATAAAACGCAACTCGCATACATAAATCTATATGTGTGTGTGTGTGTGTGTGTGTGTGTGTGTGTGTGTGTGTGTGTGTGTGTGTGTTTTAGGTAGTAGCATTTGCAGCGTTTATATTTAGTCTCATTGGTGGCTGCTTTGACGATGTTTTTGTGGTATTTCACATTGTTAGAGGCTTGAATAGTAATCTCTTTATGGTATTTGCGATTTGTTTGTAAAATATTTCAGTGGCGATATAAAATAGGATACAAGAAAAGAGGATGATAAAAGTTTGAAAAAAAATTTAAATTATGTCAGCGCGCAAACCTGATATACTTTGTGCATAAATATTTTTCACAAATTAGTTAAAAGAATTTTTGACAAATTTTATCTCGCAAATTGAGGGATAATTATTTTTAAATTTTTATTTCATTTGTTTTCTCTCTCTCTCTTTCTCTCTCTCTCTCTCTCTCTCTCTCTCTCTCTCTCAAACATTGTTTATTTTAAATAATTACGTAATTAAAATTCAAGCCAAGCTTAAAATTTCTTGAAAAAATTAACTTTGACGGGATTGAATTATGCTTTGTTAATTTTGAAAAAAGCATTTTCATTTAATTTTGAAGTAGTAATTTCATATCTCGTAGAATTCAAATAAACGAGGAAAATAATAGTAAATTGTAGGGCGAATACGGGCACGACGCCTATAAACACATCGAGAAAGTATAAGCGTGAAAGAGCAATTACGACGCATTCGCACAGTACGAGTATACTGTACTACTGCGCCAGGCAATGTATTCATAAAACCATCGGTCAATTACGTAGCAGCGACGTCGTCGTGTTTTCTCCTCTTCTCTCTTCGAATTACATAAAGCTCGTATGAGCGCGAGCTTTTAATTTGCGTTATTTACGGCTGGGCAGAGGTACGCGCGACGCTGAACTTACGAAATGGAAACAATTTCAAGGCATTTAACTTGCTTTCGTCTTTATATTGCCATGGATTTTTCCTTTTTTCTCGCGATTACTTTACATTATCTTAAGCAACGTTTCAGTTTTAATTATTTGCTCAATTTTATATTAAAAATTACATATAAACAATTTCATTTTTAAAATCTTTTGCTTTTATATTTTGGCAATGATATAATTTATAATGTTTTGTTTCGATATAGATTTCGATTAGAATATTCTTAAAATTTTATTTTATTTTCATAAATTGTGAACGAAGTTTACCTTTCAGGGGAGGTTCTCATCAAGCACGACCAAAAAATCGATTTTTTTTTTTTTGCTTAAAAAGTTGGCAAATGTCTCGTAGAATACGCTCGTGAAACCCGTTTTGCCGAATTCAATTTATTTTTAAAGTTATAGTCAAAAAACCGAAGTCGTCTTTTTACGTACTAAATCGCATACTAAAACTTTAAACGCGTTTTTCTCGAAACCATGTTTTTTGAGATGGGCGACATGATATCTCAAAAACTATTATAGATATCGAGATGAATTTTTTGTTATTTTAAAGGTAATTAAATTTGCTGGATCTTGACTTAAAATCATAATTTTACAATGATTATTTTTATTGTTATTGCACTTTTTAGAGCAAAAAAAAGTGCAAAAAAATATATTTTTTTTTGCAAGTCCGCCATTTTGTTAATTTTTAACTTTTCTTCGTGATTTTAGTTCAAGATCCAGCAAATGTCTTTTTGTTTATAACAAATTTTGATTTTTTGATTTCAGACAAAAATTGGATGAGTTACCTTGTCGCCCGTGGAGGTGTCTTTTTTTTCGATGACTATTTTTCAATGCATATAACTAATAAACTATTCGATATTTTTGTTAAAAAAAATTTGTAAAAGTAGTTAATAACATACTTAATAAGTAACAAAAAACTTGACTACTTTATTTATTTTCTTCCATGAGAAAAAAAATCGCGAAAATCACGTAATTTTTGGGTCGCTAGATGAGAACCTCCCCTTAAAAAGGCGATAATTCGTTTTATAATAAATTTTGTAATTAATTAATTTTATTAACAAGTAGATATAAAAATATATTATAAAATTTGTTCTAGACAATGATAATTGCCTAAAACAACGGGATTTATTTAATTTTAAATTAAACGAAATTTCGTGAAATGTTCAAAGTTATATTAATTAATTAAATTCGCTCAGATCGTATAAATCATATTATAAGCGGCTCAATTAGTATAAATTTACTTTTTCATTCGGTTACGTAACTAAGTAGAAGGACTTTAAACTTTTGGGCACAAGTTGATAATAAACAGAAGGCAAACTCTAACGACTCAAGGCTGACGATATGTTATTCACAAACGGAGTAAATAGTAGAGAACTCGTCAGGGTGAGTCCGCGGAAAACTTTCACATTAATTATACTCTCCCAATTAGTAATTTACCCGTGACTGTCTGCCGGCCATCGTCAAAGTATAAAGCGATCGATCAAAGCAAATTTCCCTCGCCGAAGCCATTGAATCTCGATCACAATTTATTTAGCAATTCAACGTTCCACGTTCATTCTTGCAAGTTTCTTCGAACTCGAAAGTTCATTCGAAACGAAGATAATTTAAAGAAAGTTGCTAATATTTGATAAACACAGGTACAAAATACAGGTTCAAGTAAAGCAAATAAAAAAAAAATAAATCAAAAAACTTATTCGACGCTGCGCTATTTTTTTTAGAATTTTCGTAAAATAACTTTATATGTAAATAAAGCAGAAGGAAAAGTTTATTCTTCATTTATTTTTTGCCATTTATCATCGTTCCTGTGAAATTTCCAAAACAAAGTCGGGCGTTTAAGGCGAAAAAGTCCAAGGTTTCTCATTCCGTCGAAATGAAGGATTGTAGACACAGGAGTAGACGTGGAGCCTTCGCTCTTATTTTTATCTTTCTTTTCTCTTTTCTAAAAACTCAACGCATCCCCTCCGCACCCTCTTTTTTCCTTCCTCTCTCGCTCGCAATTACTCCCATTGGATTTATCTCAGCCGGTGTCTTTTTTCCCTTCGACGATTTCCCTCACGGTCTGGCCGGCGCGACGGTCCGTCATCCTATGAAAACTTGGGAAAACATCAAACAAAACGTTCCACCTGCACGTCTCCGGAGAGAGAGAGAGAGAGAGAGAGAGAGACAAAAGAGAAGGAAAAAGACAAGAGTCGAGCGTTTATCGTTATTCTCTCTCTCTCTCTCTCTCTCTCGTTGCAGCTACTTTAGAACAAGCGGTGGAGACGGAAAAGAACGCCAGCGAGAGAGAAAGAAAGAAATGGCAAAGGAGAAACTGCTCACCTTTTTCAGCGCGTCGTGCCTGGAGTTTACCATCCAGGGCCCAGGAACTTTCAGCTTTGCGCTGGATATGGAGAAAAGGGGGGAAAGAAAAATTTTTCACGACTTGAACTTTGTTATTTTATCGTTATCGCATCTCGTTTTAAACTCGAGTTTTTCGTGTACTGAAATTCCTTCGTATCGCTTTACTTTTCCTTCTCTCATTTCTTTCCTTTCCTCTTCGTCTCTTGACTTTGTACTTTTATTGACTCTATACAGTAAAAATTAGATTTGCGTGGAATTTTAACTCTTTTGAAAGAGATACGATTTGGTTGAGTGCTTCCTCGAAATACGCGTAATCCGTTTCTCGTTCGTCTTTAATGTCGTAAATGAATGTCTTTTCTGCGGACAACTTTTCTATCTGCTTGTCGTATCTAATAAATTATCAAACAGCCGATATAATTTGTTTTAGTTTCACGATATCTTTAAGTTATATGGATGGATAAATTATAGTAATATTTGACTCGAATGTATTAATGCGCTTAGTTTTAAAATTAAAAGACCTTCTCATTGTAAACTATTGTTGTTTACATTTTTAATTTTCTCTTTAAGAAAGCACTTAAAGTTGTTTAATGTATAATACTATTATCCATGAATTTAAAATAGTCAACTAAGCAGTTGAATAATTTATTTAAAATAAAAATCGGATTTTCACGAATTTCAGTGGAGTAGCATGAAAATTTTCTTTTATAATAATAGATTTAATTTGCATCCGGAAGTGCGTTAGCTAGATCCACTACCATTATATATCATAACTTTTAAATTGGCTTAAAAGGGTACAAGTCTTCATTAATAAAGTAAAATTTTTCACACGCATACGAGTAAGCTTAGACTTGCGAGGCTTTTATTCCTTTCCAGCGCTACTAAAGTAGAAAATGCGTGTCATTGAACCTCTCGTGAGCAGAGTTACCAGCTCGATCAAATACAAAAAACCTTTCTCTCTCTCTCTCTCTCTCTCCTTCTCTCTTTTCTTTTCTTTTTCTCTGAAAACGTTCTTGAACACTTGTCGCGACCATATTCTACATTTATAAGGGATAAAAAAAAAAAAAAAAAAAAAAAAAAAAAAAAAATTCAAGAATCAGGATATTCTGGTTCGAGTGCATACAAGAAATACCGATGTTTGTAAAAGTCAATGAAATCGTTTTTTGACTCGATAATAATTACTTTGTTTAATTACACTGCGCACTTATTTAACTAAATAAAATTTTAAAAAAATATACTAGAATAATAAATAATACTTCAGTACTTTTCAATGAATATTTTTAAAATTTAATCAACTATAAAAAAAAAGAATTATTTCTATTGAAACGAGGTATGATTAAAAATTTTTTTAATTATAAATTTTTATAAATTTGATAATGTTTTTTAAACTCTTTTAATCAGTAGACAGTTCATTAAAAATTGAATCTCATTCGTCGTTTTCCGATGCGTCGATGCTCTTTTCATAGGAACGTTGAAAACAAAAAGTGTATACGAATAAAAAAATATACGAAAAACGACGCACTATCTCATTCCGTGTTCGCATAATTACCTTTGATGTAACCAAATTTCTTCCCCCTTTGTCTTTTCCTTCTCATCGACGCGGTAAAACGCAAAGTATAAAGAAAAAAGGAGCAAGCTGCTCTTTCGACTGAAGGGTCAGAAAGAAAGAAAGCCAAAAAGAATGAAAGAAAAAAGCCCGGAAAAAAATCCGGGTAATTAACGCGAGCAATTTTTGATTAGACACCGAGCACCTATACATAAGAGTATGAAAGAGTGTACGTATGTATAGTAACGCGTACACATAGAAAAAAAATGTTCTCGCGCTTTATCGAGCGCCGATGCAAGCTCGCCGGCAACGAATCGCGTCTTTCGGTTCTCGTAATTAACCGGACCAATTAACTCGGCGTCTCCTTCCCAAGGCTTCTCGATTCACCTTCCTTTTTATATCCCGCTTTTTTCTTTCCTTTTTATTCGCCCTTTCCTTTGGCTTCGTCGTCACCTTGGCTTTCGCGCGCGACAAGTGGCCTGACGTTGATAAAACGCAAGGCCGCGAAAAAATTTCCAAGGGAAAGCTCACCGGGATTTTCGTTCGATCTGTCACTTTCAAGCTTCTTTTTCGCTCGTGCTCACTCTTTAATCTTTTTTCTACTCATATTTTTCTTTCTTTTTATTTTTCACAAATTGTGAACAGAGTTCGTGAACAGTTTCCTTTCAACGACTGAAATTATTTATCGATAAGCAAAATTTACGTAATTTTGTATGTTTGACATTGACGTGAAAAATTATTTTATTTTTCGATTAACGTTATTACGTTACACTTTTTCATTGATAAAAAATTTAATCGTTATTAAAATGACAGGTGTATTTTAAAAAATGCAAAAACTATAAACTATATAATTCAACTGATGTACATGGTATATAAAAATTAGCCATTAAAATAAATTCATTTTTAAAATTAATTATTTATATTATCATCCAAATAAAAATGCAATTTTAATTTCAAGCGCATTTTAACATATATAATATTGATAAATACATCGATAAAAAAAATGATATAATTCATTTGTGGTCTCGCATACACGAGATTAAAATTTTTTTGAAGCAAAAGAAAAAAAAAGAAAAAAAAAAAAGAAGAAAGAAAAATGCACGAGAGGCAAAAACTCGATTCGAATACCTCTCATCGGCGTCGAATTCGAATACCTCGATTCAGCGTCTCTGATTCATCTCGAAAGAAGGTTCATCTAAAGGTAAAAGCAAGAAGAAAAGGGCAAACGCCTCGTCTCGAGGAAGAGCGCAAAAAGGAGCGAAAGATAAGCGTCGATCGTAAGTCCGTCGATAAGCTTTCACGAATGTACGAGTAACGAATCGCGCGCATTTAAGCTTACGAGCTCGGAATCCCATTAACATAACCCAATCGATGCGAACGTAGACCTACTGCAACGTTAATGCAGTCGAACAATCCGGTTATATGCACGACAAGCGGATTAATAACGATATTTAAATTTGCGAGGTAATACGCGTTGAGTAAAGTTATAAGCCTCGCATACCGTAATGCCTTGCTACTGAGAATCCTCGAGCCGTGATTATAAATTTTTTATCAATATTCTCCTCTTCTAATGACTTTATCTCCGAACGTTATTTTTACCAAATTACCTGATTTTTCTCGTTAAACACGCTTTATTATTATTTAATTTAATCTTTGTTTTTTTTCATTGGCAGTTAAATAAAAACTATTTACCAAGACGGAATCGAAAGTGCAAAAATTTAAACATAAATGGTAACATGTTTACCACAAACAAAACCGTTAATCTTTATCCTCAAAGAGAAATAATACCTTAATCCACTTACATGAATCTACAATAAAATTTTTTCATCGTCTTATATTTTTAGTCATCTTCTATACGGATTAATCAGAGATTTTGCAATGCACATTTAAATAGTTTATTGCACTTTTAGATTAATTAATTGTAATTATAATTTGAATTCGAAAATATTTTGTTAAAAGTGAAAACATTTGAGGCGATAAAATCTTATCAAACAAATAAATTACAAGTCATTTTACACAAAATTTATGTTTTGAATATCTTTTTGTTTAAAAAGCAAGCAACCAATTTATCAAAATTTAAAATTAAATTTATAGTCGTGATTTATAATCGTATTTGAAATAATGTAAAAAAAAAAAGATCGTATAAAAGATAAAAATAAAGTTAAAATGTATGTGCAGCTGGCACACGAACCGAAACTAAACGTGTTTACATCTCGACACGTCAACCCCATTTTTCGAAGACGTTTTTGTTAAAAAATTTACCTAAATCGCAATGAAATTCTAATTTGAATCCCATTCAACGGTTATAAGCGTAAACCATCGATAAAGCTATCTAATAAACATTTAAAATCTCCTTGACTTTTGATTGCGTCGTTACATATACACATACGAGCGGACATGCGCGCGTCATTTTTTCATCGGAATATTAAACAAGAGGGGAAGCTGTATCACGTCGTGCGAGTAATGCTACTTTATGGCAACATAGCCAATTGGCTGGCACCGATAATTCGTCGGGCGCGCAATCAATCGCAAGCGTTAAAAAAGCGTCGAGGGAGCGAGAAAGAGAGAGAAAGAGAGACAACAAAGTTGATGCATTGTGTACGCTCGCTTAGACGTTATATCGAGTGTACGAAGCGATCCGTTTTTTTTTTTTTTTTTTTACTTTAATCCCTCTATTCGCGCACTTACGAGAGAGAAAAAGAGAGAAAATCTACACGTGTTTCCGATCTCGCTATTAAGATTCACCGCCCCCTCGAGCACTTTTATTTTTTAATATAGATATCGTACAACTCGAAATTAATGGGAACTTATAAATAAATCGAGCGGTTCAAAGAAAGGCATTTTTTTTTAACTCCGCATTCGCATAATAACTGAGTTTATCTGAGCTTAAGCGTATATTATTATAATCGAATGAAAAGTTCATCAAAAACTAATTACAAAATAAATGAACGTAGAATCGCAACATACGAATCAAATGAAATTAAATATAATGCAATGAATTTTAAAATTAAAATAATTATTGACCAATAATTTTACTTTAATATACACAATTTAGTCGTCGAGTTATCTAACATTTACGTAACTTTTACGCGGAAATGCACGGAAATTTTCTATTTGATCACTTTCTGATTGCTTTAAGAATGCATACAGCGACGTTAATATTTTAGTCGTTTATCAACATTAACTGCGGCGGCCTTTGATGTTTAATAAATGAATTAACTTCGCAGGTATAATTTTGGCCGACGGAATAGTAGACAAAGAATATCTAGACAGTGCTAACGTCTCCACTACCTAGATTAGATTGAAAGGGCTACAAGCGTTCGCCTTAATCGGACAGAGGTTCAACGAGCCGTGCGACACGGGCTCTTTCGTCTCTCTCTCTCTCTCTCTCTCTCTTTCTCTCTCTTTCTCTCTCTTTCTTACTTTCTCTCCCTCTCTCAGCTTTCGCCATTCGACGGGGACATTTATTTTTTCTTTCTTTTTCTTTTTTTTTTTTCTTTTTTTTTTTTTTACCACAGTCACGAGACGAGAAGAAGAAGAAGCGAGGAACAAAGGAACGATTCTGCTTGAGCAGCTCGCTCTTTGGAAAATTAAGTTTCTTGCCCCCGCGAGGTCTCATTCTCCTCGCACTGAAATCTCACAGTCGAGTGTACGATAAAAGGACGAAGACGTTTCTTTTAAATTATGCGTGAATGTTATACATTAAAAGGCCGGTATTATATTCCACCGGGGCACAGCTGCATTTATGCACAGCTTTCTCAAGTGCATCTTTCAAAATTGCTATTTCAGTACTTTAGGGTTTGAATGCCCACGCAGAGAGCGAACGAGAGAGAGAGAGGGACTTGGTGCATTTACATTTCAAAATCGCTCCTTCAATTCAACGCAAATAAATAAATTTTACACGGTAAAGGATAACGCGTACGCGTTTAAAAGTAAACAAATTTTGATATTTACGTGTCGGGTGAACGAAAAATTAACGTCGCGTTCTGTGCAGTGGAATTTTATTAACGTAATTTAATTTCATGTAATGTGATATATTTAATTATTTAATGATAAGCTTTTTTTAAAACTACAATGTTAATTTCATTGAAATCGTTTAAATTTTCAATGCCATTAAGTAATAAAATTTAACTTTATGAGCTATTCTCAACGCCAATTTCTTGCTACAATAAAGTAAAGTTATAATATTCTCGTCAAATATAGTAATTTAATTTATAGAGTTTCATTTAAACTTTCCAAGGGAGGCATCGGTCTATTAAATTCGTTCTTCATTAACTACACTTGAAGAATCCTGATCATTTGCGAAATTCATCTTAATTTACGATAAAAAAAAAAAAAAAAAAAAAAAAAAAAAAGAAATCTTATTCGTCATCGCGGAAATTAAAAAATTGAAAGGATAAATTAATTTCAGTTTAAAAATAACCGAGACAAAAACGGTAAAAAAAATGAAGAACATTAAGTTCATTAGGATGGTTTTTTTCATGCGAAATTAACACACTGACCAAAGTAACATTTCCAACTTTTCGCTAATGCGTACCTACTTCTTATTATCCTTTTCTATATTTTTAGATATAAATGGAAAGCCGAGCGAGAAACTCGCACCTATGCTAAAAAGCTAGGCGACTTAACTTTCCTAATTAGGATGTTTGATAATTATTCACGTACCACCTCGCTCGTAGAGGCCAAAAAAAAAAAAAAAAAAAAAAAATAAAAGGGAAGAAAAAAAGAAGGAAAAGAAAGCCGAAAGCTGCGTTCGCACGCGAGAACGACGAAAGTTTTTTTGCCGCGGGCAAATTACCTCTGTTACTCGAGGACATGAGAGGAGGAATAGAAAGAAGATGTAAAAAAGAGCAAGGTGGAGAAGAAATACAAAACCGCGAACGTAAAGAAAATAAGAAAAGAAAGCGATGTCGCGAGTAGTCATCCATAAAATCTACAGGTTCGAATAAGAAAAAAAGTTACGGGTATACACACAGGGCAATAAAGGTAGAATCGCACGGAAAGTTACTGCAAAACTCAAAAGAAGAGTTTCACCTACTTTCGAAAGAATAAAGAGCCAGGGGTCGGACGCGCTCTTTTTCCCTCGAATGGAGCTTCGTCGCGAGACGCGGGGGAGAATGTATAGCCGCTCGCTCGCGCGCAAAACTCGACACCCATTAATCACACTCGCGTTGAGCTGCGCGCGAGCCACATCGCAAACAACTATGCGCTCGACTCTTTGCGCCTACCGTTGCAAGCTCCGCTAAACTAAGTTCATCGCTTTTGTTTCTAGCTTTTTTTGTTTCAGCCTTTTGATTTTTTCTTTTATTATTCCAAAACGGTTTTATTTTTTTTTTCGAAAATTAATGAAAGGTAACGGGCCACGGTTCCGATCGGTTTATAAGTTTTTCATTCGGTTATCGACAATGATGATAGTTTTTGCATTATAAGTATTTGTATTTGTATTTATCCAGCTAAATTTACTATCTTATGTAACTAATAGCCGTGAAATAAAACCAGATTTACTTAATAATGATAAGAATTATTGATGAATGAGATGAATAATTTTTTATCAAAGAATATATTCAATATATTATTTAAATGATGAATAAAAAAAGTACATTTTAATGAATAAATTGATATTTAATTTGATCGTTTCAAACCTTTCCTTGATCTCTTTATCATACATGATTTATATATGTATACATATAAGCGATGTTTTAATAAAATATTTTTTAGGAAAATGCTTAATTAATTTTATTATATAAAGAAATGGACGCTCAAATTTTAGTATTAGAGCATAATTAATGCAAAAATCAATTGTAAAAAATAATTAGCAAAAATAAGTAATATTAAGCAATTTTTTATATAAAAAATTTAACTAGAGTAACACGAGATTTTATTTGTGCATCATTTAACCATCAAAATTTTATTTATTTAAGGGTTAAATGGATAAATTCAATACCTCTGATTAAAATTGAATATGATGCATTAAATCGAGGATAATTTTATGCGCCATAAGTTTTTATAAAAAGTGACCGGGAAAAAGACAAACGATGATGTTTGTACGTATAAATAAATGACGGCGTCAATGGCCGCGAGGCAACGCTAATTTAAGTACAATTGTGCGAATCAACGGGTCATCGCAAAAACTCGTTAAAATCCATTCGCTCGCGACGCATTTAATTGCCAACGGCTATATATCTTTTCCACTCTTCATTTATGCAAATACTCTCTTTTACATATCGATTGCTCTTATTTGTCTTTCTTAAGTGACTGACCATTTCACCGTTTCTCACTGCAATCAAGCCGATTTCACAAAATTTATTGGCATGGCTATATGAGCTTTCCGAGGAAATTAATTAAGTCTGATAACTCGATGATTCTAATATTCTAAAGCACGCTTCGGAAACCCAGTGAGACATTTATCGCTAACAATATCTTATCAAACTAAATACTACAGCTTTATTTTAATACGAAAATTTACTTAAAATAATGTAAGAAATATTTTTCATGGTCAAATTTTTATTACCATTGATGCAGGAGATTCGATAAAAAGTATAAATCTTTAAAATTATTTCACCTTTAAGAAAATTTTATGCAACGGAGAATTTCACTTAAAATTTAATCCTTTTCGCTATGGGAAATAACACGGTCAACAAACGTTTTCTTGTCGACATGAAACATTCATGTAATTGATACAATCGAAAAGATATACATATACAAAAAGTGAGTCTCCTTAATATATCGATGCCACTGCAATAAATTGCAAGAAAGAATTCAAGAGCTTAAGGAAAAAGAACGATTTGCTATTTAATGAAACCGTATATAAATTCTAAATAAATGGAAATTTTATTCGAAATTAATTTTGTTTCACGAATAATTAGTTTTGAAACTGTAAATGAATTATTGCATATTTACAACGAAAACAAAGAAGAAACTTATATTTAAAACTAAATTTTGAAAAAAAGCAAACAAAAACAACGATGAATTGAGAAAAATGAATAGGTCCCGCGAATGAGAAAGTTCATGCACGCGCTTAATTGTCGATTCTCTTTCCCGTGGACATCTCGTCGCTCGCTTAGGAAGAACAAGAGAATGAATTCCGGCGGTTAATTTTCAATTTTTCAAGCGAAGAGATTGAATCTCTTGAACGGCGAGATGTGCATGAGCGCGAAAGAGAGGTAAAAAGAGAAAAAGAGATAGGGCGCAGCTTTATTTCGCGTGGCTTTGGCCTCCCAACCCTTTCGCTTATTCGCACTCGTTAGCAAGTTAAATTTTTGCGTTACATTGTCTGTATCCAGTATACTTGTACGCGATACACATATACCTGCATCGATGTAGTCGACGGTTCCTTCGAAAATAGAAAAAAAAATGAGGAAAGGGGAGGGATTGGGGGGGGGAGGGTAAAAGCAAACCGTAGGGCCGGTTATGCTAATCGTTCGCCTGACTTTTATTTACCAAAAATATCAGCCGACCCTCCTTTCCTCTGTCCTCCTGCACTGTCTCTTTATCTCGAGCCCGTCATCTCTCTCTGTTTCTCTCTCTCTCTCTCTCTCTCTCCGTTTTTTTTATAATCTCGGAGCTGTCTCGACTGAGATACATGCATACGTCGCGCTTCCTTTCCCTCTGATCCTCGTGCGAGACGTCTATAAAAGCGCGCGTTGTAACTCTCAATGGGGGGTTAGCGTTTTCTTTTATATTCCCTCTCTCTCTCTCTCTCGTCGCAAGTTGGATTTATTTTTTTCCCGTTTTTTTTTGTGTTATTACGTGCGGATGGGCGTAATAAGTCAGTCGCAACTTTACCACTCACCGAAATTGAAAAGTTTTCTTGCAAACTGCATGTGTATATATATATATACACAACGATATCCCTGTTGCGTATTTTCTTTTTGTACAGATATTGGTGCGCGCGAGTGTGTGCACGAGATCTCGTGAAAGGCTATACCGCGTTCTTTGGTTTCGACGCGAACAAACTGCGAGCACCGATACTGTAACGCGGATATATATATATATATATATATATATATATATATATATATATATCGCGAGCTATTCTGTTCATGACTTATATTGTTTGCGGTTACATTTGTACGAGAATAGCTTTATTTATACGCCGAATGTTCGAACTATCGATAAAACGAAATTAAAATTAAAATACGAAGCGTTTTATGATTTTTTATTTTGAATATAATTATGCCGATATAATATAGATCGAAATCGTTTCATTAATACACTACAATTTCGTTTTCTCATAGCTGCCGAATAATACTTTTAATTTCTTTTATCAATTTTTATCAATTTATATTTTGAACAGCGCATACAATTTTACCATCGACTTCATTCGATCATTCGGCAAATTTATTAAAACAATTTCGCAAGTGACTTGGATTTTGTAGATAAGTTAAGAGATCGATTTAACGGTCGACCGGTTGACTGATTTCGCGAACGAGCGAACGAGTTAACTCCTCGACGTACAACCGCAAAAATGAATTTGCAATTCAGCGAAGAGCACTCGCGAGATAGACGGTGAGAAGCCAGAGAGAAAGAGAGAGAGAGAGAGAGGTAGATGCGTCATTATACCTTCCCATTTCGACGGTTCTTCTCAATTTGGTATACGCTGCGCGGGAACGCGCGCTCGGCGCGAAAAAAGCTCTGCGACAAAAAAACTGTAAACTGGATGAAGAGCGAATGAATTAATGCGTCGCCCTCGTTCTCATTAGCCGGATACACGGAGATTTTACGCGGTGCATCTTCTGCTCGTTGACGAGAATTAACCGCGTGTAGGACATAAAATGAATACTTGGTTAACAATCGATAAAAATTTATTTACAACAAAATGTAAAAATTTAAACAAAAGAAGGGTGGACTTACGATTGAATATTAATCCTTGACCGTATTAAATAAATTTAATAATAATTTTTCAAATTACAAATTAAAAAAATTAAGGAATCAATTTTCACATTCAAAATTAATACAATCACCTAATTAAAGTAAAATTTTATGCGGATTCTTGACCGATGGTTTTTATGTACGTGCGCGTGAAATATGCGTAAAAGCGACTCATAAATCAATAGAGGCAATTGAAAATAAATCACGTGCGTGCGACAGCACAACAAGTGAATTTTCTTCTTTTCATCGATTAACATCCGCTTATCAACAATTAGAATATTTTATAAAAAAACAAAATATTATATCGTAACATGGAATTTTGACGTAACATCAAATGTAAACGAGTTAAATTTCACAATATTATTATTAATTTCTTTGAAAATAACAGAGTTGGATATTATGTTTCGGTTTCTTATTATAAAGAATCCGTATAATTTTCTTAATTTATACTGGATTGTGTTTTATCTTTCGACAATTTTTATAAACAAAATTTATAAAATACTCCGAGCACGTTTAATCAAATTTCTATCGATCCAAACAATTGATATTGTGCATAATTCGTTTATTAAAAAAAGGTAATCTACTTTTCATCATTAAAAAGATAATAAATAAAAACAAAAATGTTCAACGAAAATTTGATGGAGAAAACTTGTTAAACTCTTAACTCGTTGCCGTAGCAAAATTTTGACTACATCGATAATTTGTTTATCAGGACGAGACGAGAGTTATTGAAAAAAAAAAAAAAAAAGAATGGAGGAAAAATAATTTAAGAAGGAAGGAGATGGAAAATCGAAGAGTGGATAGTATCAAGAAAGTAGGAACGATACAAAAGAGGCGCGGTGCATAGTTCGAAAGCTATTTTAATAAAGGCTTAAAACTTGGAGAAAAGATTCTTTGGCATAAAATATAAGTTCCCATACGAAGACCTTGCGGTGTATTTAAAGTAGCTTGCAATATTGTTGACTTGGCTCATGTATACTTAGATAAATTTGCGTCTTAATGTAAGTTAACAAGAGATTTAATTACAATGCTCTGAAAAACTTAAGTGAGACGATGCGTCTACTTACGTGTTTTACATTAAAAAAAAATTAAGGAAGATTAATTAACGCTTTCGTTAAGATTGGTTTTTATATAGCTATAATCTATAATCGATTCGCACCATAATACGTTTTAATATTCAAACGTCACGAAATTATTTAGAAGATCGCAGAGCAACAGGTATAAGAAGAGACAATAGTCCAACGTATCGTTTAACAATATATATTCCAACGATATTCAGAATTAAAAGACAAATCCAATTCACGCGACTTAATAAGATGTCGTGCATTATTTTCAACGATAATTAGATTATACAATACTATGTCTTATAAAATTTAATATATAGTATATCCACAGATGACTACGATTTTTCGTATATATATATATTCCTGCGGGCTCCGACGACAACGATACGGATCATTTTACTCGTGAGTCTTGGCGACGCGCGAGTTTCACGTTTCATGGTCTGCTCCTGCTCGATACTTGTAATCCACCGGAGAAAAAGAATTTTTTTTTTATTTTATTAGTTTCATAAGAGAAGAATTCTCGATGTCTTTGGATATATTATAAACGAATAAAGAATTTGTAGAAAAATGCTAAAGTATTATTGAAGCTTTTTATATAAATATATACGTCCAAGTTATACATATATATGTATGATTTTATAATTTTCTCATTAAACTAATATAAAAACTAAAAGCAAACGATTAACCTCTTACACGTCAGTAAGAATAAAAAAAAGGAAAAATTTAAATCGGCTATTCGTATGCATTACGAAGACAATAATAAAGTACTGCAAGTTAAACCATTCGCGATCTCGACGCGTAGCAGATGGAAGAAGTTGCGCGGTAGAAATAACAAAACAGGAGGTGGTGTACTCGTATAAGGAATACAGTTTTAAATTAACGATAACTGCGACAATGTGCGCCTCTTTGGAATTCCCCGGGAGTCGATCCTGCGGCGGAATCGCGAAAAGTTCGTCTCGAAGAGTTTGCATGAGAGTGTATAAAGTGCGTGCGTCTGTTTCGAAAACTCTGCGACGGTCCTTATTGCCGAGGAAAGGTAGGCGCATAGCGGGAGGTCCGGCAATACGAAAGGATTTCTTTTCGTGCGGCACCCGCGATGAGTATCTACAGATATATACAGCTGAGGCTTCTTAAAATATCTTATCGCGTTATTCGCAAGAATATAACGTCCTTGTTATATCGGTACTTTATGATCTTCCAATCTGTTATTTTCAATTCCGTTATTTATTCAAATAATTAAATAGCGTGTTATTTTTTAATCTTTTTAGATATCAAAATTTAATTTTTACATACGGTCACATTTCCATATTTTTCGTTTAAAAATTATGTTGTTTATTATAAGAATAAAAAAAAACTTATATTGTGAAAAAAAAATTTCCAACTAAAATTTAATAATTGTATTTTTTCAATTTTTACCACAATCATTAAAACTAATATCTTTATCTTTGGAAAAGCCAGCGCATTCATTTCTCACGAGCCTCGACTCTTCGGAAAATTTACTTTCACCTTCGAGCGTAAAACAAGATAAATACTGGCAAGGAAAAGCGCGAGAAATAGACAAGGAGAAAGTAAAAAAGAAAAAAGAAAAAAGAAAAAGAAGGAGTCGAGCGCAGCCAGCTACTTGGCAAGAGCCGTTCGCACCGGAGCCTTTTAAAGACTTCACCCAACGCTCGTCTCGTAATACATCTCGAGATGGAAATTCGCGTGTCGTAGCTGCACGTAAATACATAAACTCGCTGGATGCGAAACACCCACGATAAAGTTTTGATGTACGACGCTCGCGCTGTGTCGTCTCTCCCGCAGGAGAAAGAGAAAGAGAAGGAGCATCGACTGCGATACACCGCGTCGCGCATTTTTTACGAGACCTTCGCGCTACTTGCTCTGTACTACTCGAAAAAAATAAATAAATAAAAAAAAAAAAAAAAAAAAAAAAAAAAAAAAAAAAAAAAAACGAGAAAGGAGAAGAAAAAGAAAAGAAAGTATGTATAATGAATATTCTACCCTTTTTTATCGCAG
The DNA here is from genome assembly GCA_949987625.1 of Chalcis sispes. Lineage (NCBI taxonomy): Eukaryota > Metazoa > Arthropoda > Insecta > Hymenoptera > Chalcididae > Chalcis > Chalcis sispes. Next base: position 1,734,855 of record OX465094.1, on the reverse strand, counting down.
CATCGCTGTCGCGACACTTTTATTGGGGCGGCACCGATGTTTTATTATGGAATCGCGCAAGTAAGGCTCGCTTCACGTAAATTAAATTTTAATCATTTGGCAACTCATCTATTGCGCCGATATTTTTGATACGTCGTTCACCAAGATATGTACTCGTGATAAATTTATGCTTTCGAGCATGAATATTGATAAAAACCTCGATGATTACATGTTTATTCTTTAAAATATGGAAATTTTTTTTTCTTCTTTTCAGTATGTATATATTTGCAGGAGACTTCTAATGTAATCGACAAACGTGCCCGATGCTGCATTTATTTTTATCGATTATGTATTTAAAACATAAATTTATATAATCTTATAGGCTAACTTCAATCTTAAATAAATGAAAATCAATAAATTTTTACTTAGTTTTTTTTTTTTTTTTTTTTTTTTCAAAAAATATATTTGTAATGTATAACACGTATAATGATAGTGCACCTATCGTATAATGTATTAGTTATTTTCATATAAAACTATTTACGAGACATTCATTTAATAAGCTATCAATATTTTTTTATAAAATGAAGAAAATATTTTTCTTTTCTTTCTTTGTCAATAAAGAACACGTTATTTATAACTTCGAGTATTATCAATCATTTTTAAATTTGTACCAACCGTCGAATTAAAAAAAAAGAAAAAAAAAAAAAAACATGGTTTTTCCGATACGTATTTTTCTCGAAAACAATTAAAAAACTGTAATGACAATTAAAACGAATTTTTTCTGTTGATTTAAAAGTATAAAATACATTTCTCACAATGTACGAAAACACAACAAAAGAGTATCTACCTACGTTGATGAGAAATTTTTTAAAAATATGCCAAATTTAAATTCCAGCAATATAAAATGTTTCCCAACATTATTATTGAAACAATATTTCTGAAGCAAGCTTCCATCAACTGGTAAAAAATAACAAACCGTGAAATACTCACACTTGTTCCGTCAAAACGTAAAGCGACAACAGAGAGCGCAGTCCTTTGAGCTCGCTCTTCCAAAAGAGTACACACGAGTCTACCTCTCGTGTCGCGAAAAACAAAAAAAAAAAAAGAAAAAGAAAAAAGAAAAGAAGATGGAGGAAGACAAGAAGGAAAGATAAAACAGAGCAGACGCAAGCAAAACAACAAGGCGTAATGGTAAAGTACGCGTAACATCGAGTAAGGAGGTCAACGCTCTCGAACCTCGGCCTTGCCTTTTCCGCACGAGGGAACTTTTTAATCCGTCGTTGACGACGACGAGTTAACACATACACACACACTGAGAGGGAAACAAAAGAAAGAGATAGAGATAGAGAGAAAGAAAGAGAGAGAGAGAGAGAGAGAGAGTTGAAAAACTCGACATTTTACGCTCTCTGTGAGTCTGCTGCAGCAGGTTTGGTGCACGTGGACTAGACGATGTGCGCAAAGCCCCCAAGCGGTTACACACTCGTGGATACGTCGCGCGCGTCAAGTGCTTAGTTTATCAATTTGCAATGTAGGTTTTTTAAAATTGATTTGATTGCTGGATCGTTGCCAAAACATAACTGTTATTAGGATTTCATTCAAAACTTTAAATAATTTAATTTCGCTTAAAATTTTTCGCAAAAATGAATTTTTAAATAGAACTAGATGTATTGTAAGTGGATTTTTATTCTATATTCTGTATCTCTTCTAACAACGTTGACTTTTTTGAAAGAATAATTTACTTTTTTTAATTGAATTAAACGCGTGAAACGTGAGTGTCGTCAAATTTATTCGTTTAAATAAACAAATGTTAATATTTTAAAATAATAGTAATTATATCAAGCAGATCATCTCTTTTATTAACATAGAAAATGAGATTTGCAACTCATAAAAGATAAAACTAGTTTCAAAGAAAAAATATTATTTTTTCTTGAATCAATGAGAATATTAATTAGAAATTTAGTGCCAAACAAAAATATAAATTCTAGATTAGCATACGTTATATTCATTTGTTGTTATGTAATAAATAATTCAATATGGACACTCATTTCCATTGTTCATAATTTAAAAATTATGTATGTTTCCAGCCATCGTGGTAAGAAACAAAAAATAATCTCCAACCATTTACCAGTACCATCTATCAATTAAATCTGTCACATTAAAAGAATAAAGTTGGCAGCTTGCTCGAATTTCGTAAGCAACCTTCTCCTAATTAGGAATCGACGCACACGCTGACCGATCTTCAAGGATCAAGGAATCAATTATAATATTTGTCTCTCATTCATCGATTATTCGCGCATCGCTTTCTCTTGCTGTCGCACGCGCACGCAATATCCGCATCGTTGGTTCCCCAACGGACTTCATTATCGCGCAACGCGATGCTCGTGCGCGCTTCTAGACTAGCTTTGTGCGCGTTGCTGAACGATCAGCGAGAATCGATCGGATGGTTACCCGACTCTTACCAGCATCATTTTCCACTCGAATCATAGGGCGAATTATTTTCCAAAAGCGCAACTTGCGTTGTACTATATAATGCACGAATTGTTTCAAGCCGACGAACGCGACGAGATTGTGTGCGCTTTTTTTACCGTATTTTTTTTTAAGTATGTATACTTGCCGCACCTGCGGTTTCCTTTATGGACCAGCAAAGACGTATAAAGTTTAGCTTTTGGCTTTCCTCGTTTTTTTTTTTTTTTTTTTTTTTTTTTTTTTTTCAACTTGAGGGCGTGCAAAACTTGTGCATTTTTTTTTGTTACTTTATGTCTCAAAGTTAAGCAACAAAATAAATAGATGAAGAACGAAAAGCTTTACGTTATAAACGATTTTAATTTATTCGCGATTGAACTAATTTTTAAATTTAAATTCAAAAGTCGGCACAATAAAACTTTTGTAATTAAGAACTAGAAAACGACCCTGTACAAGACGAGGAAATTTTAAAGGTCCTATTATAAGGTACATTTAAGTTGATGAATAATTTGATTTTAATTTCTACATTACATTAATACAAAAATTCTACCTGGCAGAAAATTATTCTTTATCTTTAAAACCGTATTTGAGTTGAATATACATTTTAATTAAAGTTTAAATTTCCATAGAATATACATATTTATTTTTCATAACAATTTTAAAAAATTATGTTATTTCATATTGTTAATTAACGATGTTTTAAGCAATTTTAAATGTTAAAAAATTAAAAAGTAATTAAACAATTGACAAGAAAATCAATAAATCTCTTGAAACGTACAAAAATAAGCGAATTTGCGCCTATTTTTTAAAATATAATTTTTTTTTTTTTTTTTTTTTTTATCATCTCATTTCATTAATTTACTCTCCGAAAAAGAAGCGATATTTCAAAATTACTCTTATACACAAATACACATACACACCTTCATTCAATTTGAGACAAGGTGCGAATGATTTATGCGCGATTTCCGTGTCACACGAGCTAAGTATATATATGCGTATAAAATATAATCCGCGCGATATAACACGCGGACGTCGATCTTGATCCTTCACCGAGGAAAAAAAAAAAGAGAAAGAAAGAATGAGCACACGACACGACGTTAAGAGTGCATAAACTTGCACTCTCCAATGTACGCGATAAAAACGAGGAAGAGGAAAAGAGATAAAGTGAGTGAGAGAGAATAAGGTAGACTTTGAGTGCACGTATGGAAGAGGTAAAAGGAAGACGAGACGAAGGCGCGCGCGAGGATTTTAATAAACGACGAATTTAAGGTACAGAGATGCGTCAGACGTTTAAAAGATTTTTATATCGCGTTTACGGCGAATACCTTTCTTCAAAATTTATGCATCCATTACGACTGAGTGTAAAACCCTTTTTTTACATGTGCAACTATTGATTTTTATTTTTCATCTGATTTAAGGCCCCGTATAGAGTAATCTTTTAAAATATTTTTCAAAAGCAAGCTTGAATCGCACTGAATTAAAATTTTGATAAATTTAAATTTTGTAAATAATTCAAATTTATAAGAAATTATTTTTTTTAAATTGTTCGCGAAACATTTCATGCGAATTTTATTTATTTATTTATTTTTTATTTTAATTTTATAACTTTCGGAAGTTGTTTGTAATGAAGTAACGTACTTTTGACAAGTTTAAAAGAGTCACCTGACAAGCTAAGTGAAGCAAAGTTGTTTTAAAAGTATCTAAACGTTTAAAAATTTGAATTTTTAATACAAACTGTTTTTATGCAAAAAATACTAATCTTGCGGTCTTAATTTCAAATAAATTAAAAATATTTTAATGAAACTTTTTCAAAACATAATTCATTAATCTTTGAAAATTATCAAGTAATCGAAATATATTTATAAACACTGCTTGGGATTGCATATATATATATATATATATATATACATATTTTATTCTTTAAAGTATTAAGTGCCGAAAGTCTTAGAGTATCGGCGAAACTTTGAGAAGCATTATCCATTTTTGGTTTTGAATTTCAAAAGCATTCGAAACTTTCTCCCTCTCAATAAATCCTTGTATATAAAGCGCTCAAGTGGTAAACTTCGAAAAGATGCATTTTATATTTGCGAGAGCTAAATTCTCCAACGCGGAACTCGCTCGTTATTTACTCGCGCGTGCGTAACGTTCGCTCACTCCTTCATATTATCTCTCACAGACAAACCACTATGCGAAAAGAGAAATTTCGCAATTTATAATAAACTAAAATTTCCAAGCAAACACAGCGGTAACTCATCGAATGAAACACGCGAGCCCCGTTTCCCAATAAGCCATTTTATTTCAGCCGTCCATCCAAAATAAAGAAGCCGTACAGAATCTTTTTCGAGTGCATCAACCGAGAAATCCCCCTTCTTCTTCCCATGCACGAAGAAAAATGACCACAGCCTGGCGATTCTCTCGTACGTGCAGCGCATGTGTATTCGTGTACAACGTACGTACACGGATATGCGTATGGTAGAGAGGAATTAACGCGCGCGTGCACGTAACGGCCAGCCCTCCCTTCGAAAAAGTTATCGCGAATGAAAAAGGAAAAGAAAGAAAGGGAAGAAGGAGAGAAAGAGAGAGAAAGAGAGAGAAAGAGATAGAAAAAGAGAGAAAGATAGAGAGAGAGAGATAGAGAGAGAGAGAGTATGTGTGCGGTGCTTTTCGTAAGTGTCGGGAGCACGTGCGCGCGCGCGCGCGCACCGAATGTATATACGCGTAGGCGGTGCACGAGTTTATCGCGAGTAACGAACGGATGGACGCACGAAAGAACGGCGTCAGACCTTTTGTTTTTCCTTTCTTTCTTTCTTTTTTTTTTTTTTTTTTTTTTTTTTTTTTTTCTTTTTTTCCACCGGCAGCGGCCCACCGAGGACTATTGATTGCCGACATTGGTTTTTCCTTTTTTTTAATCGCGGCGCTCCACCGACTCCTCTTGTCCCTTGTTGCGCTCACTTTTAAAAGCGCACGCGCGTGCGCGCGCCTCTTTGCGTACGAGCTACGTGACTCGACCGGATTTTTCAATTTCGCGATCGTGACAATAAGTAATGGATTCCGGCTCTGATTGCGTTGCGCGCGAGAAAAGATCCGATGCTCGGCTCGCGCTTCGTGCTTTCACTCGTTAATGCGAACGTATGTGACAAAAGTGTCAAAGGCTACGGAATTCTATTGGTTTTTTTCCCGTTTTTTTTTCGTTTTTTTATACTATTTTCCTTTGTTGGTTTTCTTCTTCGGAATTTTTTTTTTTTTTTTTTTTTTTCATAATTGGAGACCTGAATCTAGGTCAATAACCTGTCAAAGTACCCTTGGGGTCTCTTAATTGTTAAATAGTATATGCGTACTCGTACAATACTGTTTAAATATTTTTATTTTCTTAAAAAGTTTGTTTTTCAATTAAGCTACCATGATGACTTGATGGATTAAAATGATAAATCTACAAAAATTTTTATATTTTAAATTACAATAGTAATTATTAAAAAAAATGTTGAATAATTTTTAGAAATTGAAATAAATTATTCGCCTTATTCTCAATTCAGACAAACATTTCGTTCAAAATTTTAACGAAAATATCATAAATTTAGAATTATAGAAATGAAAGAATTATACATTTTGATACCAACATCAAATATTGATTCAATACTAATTGTCTAAATGAAATTAAAAATTTTAAGATAAATTTATATTAAAAAACTTATTTAAATGGCAAAGTAAATGTGAAATTTTTTTTTTACAAGTTTTCGAAAAAAACTATCAACTTGAATCTTGCGTCAAAAACTTTGGTATGTGCGTTCGATATTTAATCAAAAGTTTCACAAAGATGGAACGACCCATATAAAAACAAAAATTAAATCCAATAAATAGAAAAGGTGTTTTATTGCAATGCTATCAAAAGCTATAAATATATTCGTCAAACCAAAAAATTCACTGCGTATATACTTTGAATAATCCATTTATTTTCGAATATATCTAAAATTGATTCGTTCAAACGTCGCTTTATAAAATATTAATTGCATATTGCCTTACTATTGAACTGCACTAATTGACATTAACGAACGAAATGATGATAAATTTAAAATTATCATATTATGCGAGAAACCTCCCGTAAATTATTCGTTAAATTTACTTCACATTATCAAAATATACAAGTACATTAAAACAGTAGCGGAAAAAAATTATACTAAGCTGGCAAAGGAAAAATTGACGATGCGCGGTAAATTTGTCTGACCGAGACGGTAAAATAATATTTGATTATGTTTACAAAATATATACATGATATTTTCCAAGATTCATATAAATATAAATGTACAAGGGAACAAGATCTTGCAAAGTTTTTCGCGTACGTTTGACGTCATCTACGTTTGAAAGACATTTTCCAAGAAATTATAGTTGCGTTTATTCGACAACCTTTTATAAACCTGGACTTTATCTCAATTTACCTCGGTACCTTTAATAACTCCGGCAAACTCAAAGCGCAAACAGCCACCTCGTTTCCCTTTAACTTGAGACCGAACGTTCGCCTGCTAATAAACTGCGATATAATTAAGCGCGCAAGACGCCAAAGCAAGCACGTATACGTGTGCTGTAAAATCAAGGAGCAAAGCAAAAGACGTTCGTTAGTCTAAGTTCTACTACTTGACACGAGACTCTGCACTTGGAAAGCAGTTTTTCTCTCTCCCCCCCTTTTTTTTTTTTTTTTTTTTTTTTTTTTTTTTTTTTTTTTTTTTTAAATCGACCGCTCAACTTTCTAGGTCGCAAAGGGGTAAATGCGCTTGCGAGTAACACTTGGCCAATAAAATACAAGCAACTCACCTCCGCAAGCTTCCTTGAAGTCGTCGCAGCAGTCGCCGAGTTTTAAACAGGCGTGATCGCAATAACAGGGCTTATCGCTAATGGTCTGAATGATGGCGTTGGGCGACGTCTTCTGGACGACGCAGGCCGAGTCCCGTCCGGGGCAGCAAAGCTTCGCCTCGGCACAGCTGCCGGCCGTCGCGGATCCCACCAAGAGGCCCAAACCGACCAGCAGCACGAGCGGACACATCCTCGTGGTCGCGCACATGCTATCGCAGCTCTAACTCTTCGCCGTATGGCAATGGTGGCGATGGCGGTGGTGATGGTGGTGATGGTAGTGGTGGTGTTGGCGGTGGTGGTGGTGATGATGATGGTAGTGATGCCGGTTATCGAAAGAGCGAACAAAGAAACTCGCCGGCGGTGTGTCGAAGCATGCGCAGGCCTCGCGAGCTCGGTTACGCTCTCGGGGATTCTTATCCGATCGGTGGCTGCGTTCGGCTTTGCTTTCTACTCCACCTGAAAGAGGCGACTTGGCGGATTAGCGCGCGTAAGCGATAGGGAAATATGGGGTGCACGCGGATAAAACTACGCGATACTCGAAGAGCATACGGAATGGACTCGGGGGAGGGAATTATGATGCAGGCGATATCGCCTTTTGTGCGTTTCACTTTTTTTCTTATCTCGATTCAAGTGTCAAAGTTTATAAAAGATACTTATCAATAAGTGATTTATGGTTTTTACTTAATGAACTTTAATTGACTCGTGTCATAGTAAAATTTATATTACTCGAGGGAAAATATGCTTCTCTTTGCACGATTTGCTGTTAATTTTTTTATTCGCTTTAAGAATTATATATGATTTCATTGCTTAATTAGTTAAATAATCCATTTCAAATTAATTTTTTATCAACGGTATAAATAATTTTTTATTACAATTAAAAGAGTTGGTTAGGTTCACCAAGTAGAAAAGACGATTTAATAGAACAGAAAAACTTGCAGATTGAAAACTTACGTATCGCGGTGAGTCCTTCGCTAGAAAAGCGAAAAAATTTAAAAAAACTTCCGCAGCTTATAATACGCAAGGCAAAGCAAATGACCGATGATCCGATCGACGAAGCACGAAACGCGCGAGTAAAGCGAAGCAACCGATGGAAACGGAGCACTCGCGCGCGAGAAAGTTAAAGTACGAATAAATAATCAACGAGGGATAAAATAAGCGCTCTCGGGCGAGAGTTCGAATATTGCGGAGAAACGGAGATCGGCAGACGAGATGATGCCGCGTCGTCGAGCGCACGTCGTCTGCGCCGAGTGGCCGCTCTTCCCCATGGGTAGACCAAGCGCGCGCGTATATCCTACTTGCCCCACCACCGCGGGCCGCCGAGTGCGATCTCTCCCTCTACTACCACCCGTCGGAGCGAGCGCCGCGAGAGGATCCGTCCTAGAGTCCGTCCGTCCGTCGACTGAGGCGCGCGCACTCGCGCTCGCTACGACCTCCTACCAGCTGCTCCCCTGCCTCGAGCGAGACTCGAGGTATTCTTACCCCCGTCGGCCCCGTCGTCTTTCGGGGATGAAGCGACGACGACGACTCCTTGCGGGCTGCCGCTTTCTGGAGAACCGAGCAGCCGAGCTTCGTACGTTACCGGGAACCGATGAGCTGTTTGCGGATGCGTCGATGTCGTTTCTCTTATACCCCTTTCGACTCTCTCTCTCTCTCTCTCTCTCTCACTCTCCATTCAACTTTCGTTTTCTTTTCAGTTTAACTTGAACTTGATTCCTTCCAAGCCGTTTTTCCTTTTTTAAATCATTTTAATTACATTTTTTTAGAGTAAATTTATCGTCGATTATTATTTTTATATCCAAGAATTTTTCCTTTTTTTCATTTTTTCAAAATTGAAATAATTAAATTAAAAAGCTATTGTTAGATTGTAAATTTTTACTTGTAATCAAGTGTTTCATCTGGTTGATTTCTAAAATATTTAAAGAAACAATTGAATCGTAAATTAAAAATTTTAATGAATTCTCATTAATTAATAAAGAAAATTTTTATGTTTATAAATGTTTCTTTGGCTATAAACAACTCAAATATAAATCATCGTAAAAACAATAATAGTTTCGCGAAATTTTCTTAAATAAAATCGTTATTTATAAAGGCCAATAAATTTGTAAAGTAAAAAACTTTCATCATGCTGAGCTCGCCAGATGAATTAGTAAACGCGATTGGGATTTATTGAGCATCCTAAGAAGGACGTGTGTTTGGAATGTCGACACACACGATGCCAGGAATTCAGGAGAGGCTTCGACTTCAAATATATATATATATGTATATATGTGTATATGTATATATATATATATATGTATATATATTCGTACGTAAAACGAGCACGAGTTGGCTTAGAATCGCGCGCGGGACTCGTGCGCTTTTACGCTTAACGACGGAAGTCAGCTGTTAATTTCCGCCCTCGGTCGAAATGTTCGCTTCGATGCCGCAACGTTGCAAAGACGAGCTCGTGAACTTAAGTGGATTTGTGTGTGTATCGGTGAAACGTTGAATTCCACGAAAACTCGATGCTTGTGCGCTTTTTGATTGCAACTTTGCTTTCGAATTATGCCGATCTTTCCCTCTTAATTATTATGCTTTTGTTTTATTTCTTATATATTATGAAATTAAAATTTTTTTTTCAACATTTTATGATAAAAAAATTAATAAATACTGAGTTAAACAAACTTTTATGACTACATTACTTTTCATATTAACAGATGGAATAATAAAAAGTATTAATAAAAGTAATTTTCTTATAAATATTAATAAAATATTAAACACAATTATTATATCAATCATTTACTAAATCATATTTATTTTTTTCTATGCCGGTAGTGTTTATTGTTTATAATTTTTTCAAAATCTTCTAATCAACAATCAATATCAAGTTACTAATATGGATACCGATTTATATAAAAATAAAATTCAAATATTACCTAAATATAATGCAAAATCAACCCGAACAATGTTTGCATGTTTTAAAGAAGTATAAAACGTAAATAAATGATTAAAATTAATATCGATATCTTAAAAAAGTATGAAAATCATAAAATTGAATAGCGCGCAAGTTACAAAGAGAAACATTTTTTCAACATAACGTTAAAACTTTACTTTTACAAGTTAAAAAAAGTAGTAGACAAGAGGCGAAAATTTGCGAAGGAATGAGTATTACCTATAAAAGCGCGACTTCATTTGATCGCTTGTTTCAAATACCGTGAACTCATTGGCGAGTCTTTCTCAAAGTTCAAGCAAGGAAGACGAGTAGTAGAGCAAGAAAGACCGTCGAGGAAATCGAAAAAGAAAGGAAAAGAAAGGTACGCCGATGTCGTAAAAGGAGAAAATCGTCTTTCAGAAACTCTCGTCCTTTCGTTCCTGTTTCGTCGCGGCAACGACAGCTGCTACTCTCAGGCGGAAGGAAATTTCCCGTAGGCGCCGCATTGGCTCTAATAGACTGCAGGAATCAAATTAAATTATCCGTTAACAGCCGCGCAAAATTATCGAGCAAACATTCCAATTAACGGAGAAATAATCATATTTACCCGGGCTCTGGATGCTGAAATACGAATTGTCGACTTACCATCTACGCGACATTTACATTACAATTGGCTCGTCAATCTTTCATCTTTAAGGAAATTGATGCCAATATTCAAGAGTTTTAAAACTCATAAATATGACGCGATAAAATAATAAATAATGAAGAAAAAATTTACTTGCATGACATTTTTTGTTGATAACAAAAAATTGGCGTTTATTATGACAGAGAAAATAAAACGACTTAAATTTAAAATTTTTTGTATAATTTAATTTTATTTATATTCTTAGAAGTAAATAGTACAAACTATCAATATTACAAAATTTTTAAAATTCACAGAATATGGCAATAGAATGATTGTGGTAACATTAATCGCACTTTATTATCGCTTTTATATAAAGAAATAATTATTTATAAACATTTTGAAGCAAACATCATGCGACTGATCAAAAATATTTTGATACATTTATTTAATAAAAGATGAAGTATTAAACAAATGTTTTTTTGTATTCAAACAAAAATTTATTAACGATTATTTATTTAAAAAACTTAACTTTTTTCTGAATATTAAATTATTTAATTAAATTACAATTTTTCAATGTTAAACAAGAGATTTATGAGACAATGAGATTTATTAAACTTGATTTTTCTTTTTTAATTGTACGCATAAACATCAATATACTGCCACCTATGAAGGAATTGAAGAACTACAACAATATAACTACAGCTAATCCAATTTTAAAATTTTATAAAATGAATTTTTTTTATTAAAGATCAAAAATTTGTATTTATCAAGTAAATAAATAAAAGTTTATACATTATACATTCATTTTTAATATCATAAGAAAAGATAACTTTTTCGTGTAGAAACTTATTTCTTATATATTTTTATGATTTACATCGCTAGTCTTTATAAGTAATAATTACAATATTATTTATAAAAAAGTGGGCTGAGAAAATAATATTTAATATTTTATAGACTATTCAGCCTTTTTGTCAAATCATAAGTTATTGTTTATCAGCTTATGATGACTTTAAAGATATACTAACATTATGAGAATTGATTTTAACACTTGCATTTGTTGGAGACATAGTTGTAGTAGTGATACTTGGTGGAGCTGAATTTGATTGTACATAGAAAAATTCTAACTTGAATATTGCAGCAAGAATTAAATGCATTCCTAATATAACTGCAATGTATATTATTTTATGTTTTCCTACGACAAGAAAAAGTTTAAATTTCAAAATATTTGATGAAATATTAATGTTTACTTAAATATCTAAAGTAACTTTATCAACTATATATAATTACCTGGAATGATTGGCAAGAGAGACCTTAATAAAACTCCTCCTGATAAAATTGTAGCAACTATTACTAATGACCATTGAAATAAGTTCACTTGTATAGTCCACAAAAATACCACAGGAATGTAAATTGTTAGAGAATAACCATATAAACAAAGAATTTCGATAAGACCAATTGATGTATTTGACTGCAATAGTTTTTTGTTGTTTTGTAAATAATATAAAATTTTTATTAAAATAATTAAAATATTTGTATCATAAACAAACCCTAATGTATTAATTTATTTACCACAATCAACTCATCGTCTGTGTTTTGTTCTTGAGATTTAGACCATTTCAAAGCTCCCCACAACACAAGAGGCAATAACCAAGCGTAAATAAATATGCAAGTCGCAGCATAAGATACTATGTGAAATTCATATTTCCAATGATAATTACCAGTACTTGCAGACCGAAAATAATCTGCAAGATTTCCACTTATAGCTATTGCAAATACTAAAGTTACACAAACCCAGAAAGGTCCATATAAATCTGGATTTGGTCTTATATATGATAATAGATAATTGTCAACTCCATGAGGTATCATTGATCTTTTTAACCTTTCTACAACATCATTTGTGCTGACATTAAAATATTTTTGATAATATTCAATAGTCCAAAAACTTCTAGGTTCTTTTTCTAAAATAATATCATTTATAATCAGAAAAATCTTGATAAAATTAAATTAAATTGTTTTTACTGAAAAATGTGAGCAACCCTAACCTTTAATTTCAATTATATTTAACAGCTACTATTAAATAAAATTGATACCAAATGTTAGATGCATGCAATAAATAAAATAAAATAATAGTCAATTATTTTATTTTCACCTCGATTTTGTCCTGGAAAATCTTGGAGATCTTGCATCATTCTATTACCCGATGGATCGATTTGTATGTGTCCTAATATGTTTTGATTTGGTGTTCCTAAATCGACATGCACCTGAGCCGAATTGGCTGTATTTGTTGTCGGAAAATCCTCAAAGGACATAAACGGTTGGTCCCCGGAATTCATTCTATTACAATTTGTTGCTTTTACTGCTACTGCACTATTTTGACATTTTCAAATAATCAAGAATTCATCTGCGTCACGAATTCGACACGTCACCGCTGAGTGTTTTCGTGTGTTAATTTCTAATTTATCGGCACATGATCAAAAGCCTACCAAATAATAAATTATACGAATTTTAATTTAAATTAAAATAATATTTTAAAAAATAATACAGATTCTCAACAAAAAAATAGTGATATAAATTAGAAATGAAATTTATAATTTCATAATATTAAAAATTTATTATAAAATTAATGTATTATGTTCTTTATAGAATCTGCATAGTGTGAATAATTTTATTTAAGAATTTAATTTTATTTTGTAAAATTATTTTTTTTTTTTTAATATTATATTTGAATATTTCAATAAAACATCTTTATGTTGACTGTTTTTATGTTTATCAACATCCGTTATTATTTCTCAGAAACGTAGTGGGGTATGTATAATTTTTATAATGTACTAAAAGAAGATATTTTGTATTTCTATGTCAAAATATAAGAATTATTAAGTGTTATATAAATTTTGTGTGCATTTTACGTAAAACCGAGAATTATTTAATTATTAATATTATTATTAAATAGTATTTATTAATTAAACAGTTAATATAAGTATTAAAAGTGAACATTCAGAAATATTTCGTTAGTAATTAGAACACAATCTGAATAATAGAGATATTCATATAAAAAAAATAATTTTATCAGCTTGGTAAGTCAAATATTTTAATTAATATAAGTTTATTTATATTTTTGCAAATAAAAATTTAATATTTCATATTTATTTTTTTATTGAGGTTAAAAACTAAGTATAAGATTTTTTATCAATAGTTTATATTTCCAAGCTTTACATCTCAAACTTTTTCCAATACATATTTTTTATATCTTTCATTTACATGTGCGTGGACTTTTAATTTTATTTAACTCTTTTGTTATACAATTGCGAATCGCAGAGATTCGAAAGGGCGATTATTCATACATAGAGACTTTCTTATTGAAAAACTTTGTTCGCCATATACTTATTTGTACTAAAAAATTAGTGATCGGAACAGGCAAACTGGAAAAATTTGTGCGTGTATACAAGAGATAAAGAGAATAGGAATTTTCAACATGTTGCACGTGAAGTGCTCAAAAAACTTTCGTTCATTTTATACTGTTTTAATATATATATATATATATATATATATATATATATATATATATATTACTTTATGTACTTTTGGTAACAATTTTTTTTACATATAAAAAGACTTAATTATATCATGCCCATTCGAATTTCAAAAATTACGAAGTCCATCAGATATAATGTCACTACAACATGATTTACATTATTTGATCTACAGTCTTACACTCATTTTTCTTGATGTGATCAATAAGTTTTGATAAAATATGGGAGAGAAAAATTTTTTTATGTTTATTTATTTATTTATTTTTTTTCTATTATCTTTATCGACCTAAACACTTGGTGTTTACGTTCGAAGAAAATCTTATAATCATTGAAAGTAATCTATTAATTATTTTACAATATAATTTTATTCTTTCTTTATCACAAACATTATATTAACTTTTTATTCTTTATTTTTTATTGAAAAGAAAAACATTATTTTTATATTATTATGAATAATTATTCTCCAAATTGCAATAGCAATAATACAGATATACATTATTATTTACGTAGATTATAATATATAGGTTAAATTTCCATTTTTTTGCACGATTCTACAAAATGTACAGGAGTATCTCAATATTTCTTTATGTCTTTGGTTCTCGGCAATACTTTTGTGACGATTTATTCGTCATCAAGAATTTTTTTTTTTTTTTATTTTTATTTTTTATTTTTTTTTATTTTTTTATTTTTTTTTTTTTTTGTTCTTGGCAGTTTTATATAATGAAATTGTAATCTATATTGAATAACGTATCGTTAAATTTTTTTCTTGTTTCCGTAGAAAATTCTATTTGGTTTTATTAATAAAGGCTTCATTTATTGTATAATAAATAAAATGAGTGGTATTTATCACCTATCATACAACTCTGATGATTTACTGTAGATTAAAACTATAATTCATAAATGAAATCGCTTATTTAACTAATTAACGGAGAAAACAATAGCTAAAAATTTGCGAAATGCATTAACATACAATAGAAATCTTTCACCCGTTATTACAGATTTTTTTATTTCGGGCCATTTTGCAAGATTTCTAATAAATAATAAACATTATTAATAATGAGCCTATTATTCAACATATTATGATTACTAAATTTAAAAAAAAAAAAAAAAAAAAAGATTTCTTATTGATAATCACGACCCTTATATAGATATCATCACTTACTATAATACTCAAAAATTAATCTCTAGATTAAAAAGCAAACAAACAAAATATCTGTATATAAAAATTTATATCATACGTTTTTCAAAAAAAAAAAAAGTAAATCACTCTACTATTCATAAATAGACGATGGGAAGACATAAAACTTTTAGTTGACGGAAAATTTATCAAAATCTGTGTATAAAGTCTAATACAAATCTTTAGTTAATATTTTTAAATGCACATTAATGGATAAAGAATATTTTCTTCTCAAACTTCTCAAGGATTTCTATTTACTTAAAAAGTTACAAATTAATAACTTCTTATTAGTGTTTTATGTTGGTTCAAAATTGATTAAAAATAGTAGACTTAACGGTTGAATATTAAAATAAGTTTAATAATAATATAATTATAATATGAAAATTTCAATTAGGAAGCGACTATTGATTTATAATTTTTATGATAAAAAGGTTTAATAAATAACTTTATTTCAAGCTATATTTATCAAATGATGAATTTTAATAGAAATACAAGGCAAAATATTTCTATTCAATTTAAGCAATAAAGGCTATCCACGCGACTGACTACATAATAGGGGTAATAACGACAAAAGTAACAAGAATTATAATAGTATAATAGTATTTCGACGTGTCGGTAAGTTTTTTTTTTTTTTTTTTTTCTTTTTGTTCATTATCGATCATAAGAATAATAATGTTATTTGCTACAGCGATAATAATGATAATAGTACGTCCTATGGATGTCCTAGTCGAGGCGCGTCCTCGATGCACGTGTGCTCTAATTCTTCGTTCGATAGTCTTTTATATAGTCTGCTTGAATACTTTTATCTCTCGATTTTTTTTCTTTTTTTTAATATGAAGTTTAATTGCGCAGTCGTATGCGTACATTTTAAAAATCAATATTTTTAGTCGGCAGTTTTGCATATTGAGAAATTCACGAAGATGGAAAAAAAAAAAACTATTAAATTTCCGTATATTTTTCTGTTTAACTTTTTATATAATGTATATATTTATCAATATTGTACTGCTTTAATAGACATTAAAGTTTTTGCCATATAAGTGTGTTATTGAAAAAATTTAAAAAAGTCAAAAATTGTTTAATCCCGTATTTACGTACAAAACAACCTTTTGTATATATCGTTTAATCTAATAAAAAGTTTATCGTTAAGTTGATGCTTTACACATTTAAAATTCACGTTTAATAATCATTTTTGATTACATTGTACAAAAAGTTAAAAAAGAATCGTCATTGTCTAACGTCATTATTTTCGTGCATTTCGGTACTTGTACTTTAATCCTCTCGACATGTTCATCGACGATTGCAATTGTTTTATTTATTCTTCAACGAAAAAAAAAAAAAATTTATTTTTCTCGACAAAGATTCGACATGTGTGGTGGTACATATTTGCGACGACCGCCGATTGTTCATGTGATTTTGACTCTTCAGCTTCGTATACAGCAGCCGCGCTGCTTTGGCAATCATGCGGCCAGTAAATTCTTTATGTTCTTCGGAGTATTTTCTTCGTTCAGGTGCTTCGTCGTGTAGCGCAATGCGTTTAAAAGTCCCTCACTTTTGCAAGGAGGTTGATCCTTTAGAAGTTTCACGCAACCCTTTACCTGCATAATAAATATATACATATATACGTATATGTATATTTTTTTAATCATTAATATGTTAACATGACACGCAAGCATTTTCTATTCAAACAATAATAATTTTTAACTTATTAGATTGAAACTTTTTTTTAAAAATTATTATTTTTTTTAACAAAAGATTTGACTTTTTTTTCTCACACATATCAACGACATAAAAAAATTTACAGCTTGTATAGAGTGTATGCATGTCGGTTATAAACTGTCATTGACATCGTGCTAAACTTACGTCAACGTTCGATCCCTTAACAAAGGCGCCCTGCGGATGCACATGATCGTACAAAATAACTAGGCCAACCATTACCCTCAGAACGAACAGTTGCGTCTCCTCTCGCTGGAATTGAGCCAACAAATTTCTGCGAAACAAGAATGGCACCCCTTAAAACGTCTGTGTTTGCTAACGCGGCACAATAAAAAAAAAAAAAAAAAAAAAAAAAAAAAAAAAAAAAAAAAAAAAAAGAGAGAGAGAGGTTCACTTACGGGTTCTCCAGCATTCTTAAGCAAACTTTTGCCATCGTGCCCAGTGTCTCCGTGATGTTGTCCCTTGGTATGTCTCCGTTCTGTGTTGTAAAAATAAAATAAAAATAGAGTGTTCGCTACACGAGAAAAAAGGATTTTTGTGTTGAAAAATTTGCTCAAACTTTTAATTACTAAGTTCAGAGAGTAAAAAGCATCGTTATTTATTTATCTACGTAAAAGTAATTTTTTTAGTTTTCAAATATTTTACTTTATATTTTTTTATTTTCATTTATTTCGAACAAAATTTTTAACATTTTTACTTGCAACTTAAATGAAAATAAAAAAATACGTTTTTTTAAAAATATTTCAACTCAAATTTTTGTAAACTAAAACATGTTTTATTTTCTTGTCGATTTTAACGTTGTACTAAAATAAGTTCGATGCCATTAAAAATTTTGACAATTTAGAACATTTTTTTTATCTACTACGTTACGTATAAAATTTTTTATAAAATCTATCTACATAAGTTTCTAACGTAAAACTTCTTTCATTTAAATATTTTTACGGTAAAAAAAAAAATAGCCGTCCACGTGTAGTTTATTCAATGCAACTTTTAATTATATTTTTTAAACATTGACCATTTCGAGCGCATTGTTTGCTCATCGCGACTTACCGCTCATTTCGCAACCAAAAATACATTGAATTCCTGATCATTACGAGACTAAAGTTTTAAAAAAAAAGTCAACGTGGGACGAAGAAAGAAGTACGTGTATTCGTGTAACGTAATCGGATATAAAAAAGTAAAAAGAAAAGCAAAAAAAAAAAAAGCGCAAAAAAGGTACGGAGAGGTAATACTCACATCCATGAGGAAAGTGATAGTGGCGTTGCTCAAGACGCGGAGCATGGGCGTCGCGTGGGCGTAGAAGAGGGACATGCGATTCGCCAACTCGTTGCCGACTATGAGGTCGCGTTCGGCCGCGTTGTCTTGTCGCGCCAGCGTCGCCCTCGTAAGCGTGCGCCGGTAGTAACTGAAGTCGTTCTGAATCGCGGGCGTCTTCATCTTGAACTCGTCGAACTTCAGCACGAACTCGAGGATCTCGGCTAGCTGCTTAACCAGCGCCTGCTGGGTCTCCAGATGCTGCGTCGGCGACAGGTTACCCGAGCACAGCTGGTCCAATATTTTCGGCACGACTCGCTCTGAAATTTTAACGTTCGTTTTAATCATCCGTAATATCGTCCGTATAATTTTTGCGTTTACGCTACGGAATCGTTCTTGTAACGCGTCGTTTAAAACTGCTTCGAGATTGCACTTTTTTTTAGAAATATTTATCTTTTTGAGTTGTAGAGTTACGGGCGCCATTTATCGTGATTTTGAAAGGGTGCCGATAAATCAAAGGATTTATTTGAACCTTACAAATTACTTTAGAAAAAGAAAGTAAGCTTCCATTAAGTTTCGTATAATAACTTTCTAAAAAATGTCACCTTGTCGTTTTTCAAGCAACGTTGGTGAGCCAATATTAAAAGTTTTAAAAGAATATCGAAAAAATTGCTTATCACAGTTTTTATAAAATTCTTATGCAACTTTTTAATAAAATAAATAAATTCTAAATTTATTATAAACTTTTTTAATAATTGCAACAGATAAAATATTATTAATTTAAATGATATTGAAGTTTAAACCTGCGGAAAAAAAAGAAACTTTTTTAATGAATTAAGAATTTTTGAAGTCTCAAAGCGAACATTAAAGTTGTATTACTTTGTAACAGAATACATTTAAGCAAGTTGAAAAAAATTGCAGTTAACACGTTCCCAACCGGCGTATGCGCCCCACGCTGAACTTTCCGTTCAAGCCATTTGGTATTATCTTCATTGTAAAATGAAGAATTTTTTAAAAAATTCATTATGCAATCAATTATGGGCATCTTAATATTATAATGAATTTTTAAAAAATTCTTCATTTTACAATGAAGATAATATACCAAATGGCTTGAACGGAAAGTTCAGCGTCGGGCGCATACGTCCCACGCGGCAGGGAACGTGTTAAATAATTCCTTAAAGTTAAAATCGAGGTAGTAAATAATTCTTTTAATTAAGAGTCAAATCACACTTTAGATTAACTACGAGAGAAAGTACAATAGTAAAGATGCTTTAATCATTTCATAAATTAAGGTTAAGTGCAGCTAGGATAGTATCGAAGGAAAAATAATTCATTGCGAAATTTATGTGTTTGACGACGACGGTATATATAGTGGAATTAGATGCGCGGGAACGACTCACCGAGTTCCAACGAAAACTCGTAAAAACGTTTGAGCTTGGCGACTAATGGGGCGACGGTGAGATAAGCCTTCCGCTGGCACTCCTCTGTCGGTGCGGAGATCGCCTCACGGATCTCTTTGCCCGCCCCCTTGTAGCACTGGATCTCCTGCAATATGGACTCGGAATTCTTGAGGACCCTTTGCACCGCCTCGAACGTCTCTCGCTCGATGTCCGATGGCTGCGCGTCTGTGTAACGTTCGAGCGATATTTTTATTGTTACGTGCGCAGGTTGGATTTATTTTTATTCGCCCCTACCCCTTCCCTCCTCCCTTCTTTTCCTGTTTCTTTTCCGCGCTATTTCAACGAGAAAATTATACAAACATTTATATTTTTTTCCTGTCTTTTTCAATTATTCTCAGTTGCGACAGAACCATAAATTATTGGAAAAAAATTTTCCCGTTTCGATGCATTTCAGTAATCGAATGCATCAAGGTCTCTATTATCAAATTTTAATTTCGATTTAAAATTCTTTCTTTAGGTTTGCATAAAAATTATTTTTTCGCGTCGAGTTAAACCTACATTAAATTTTACATCATTTAAGCGTGAAAATATTTTTCAAATTATATATTTTATAAATATGTTTATCTTTTAATTTTATATAAATTTAAATGCTTTAATAATAAATTAACAAAGTCAACTTACTTTCAAAATCTAAGAAAACATCGTACTTTTGGGGAGTACAACAAGTCGACTCATCTCGAGCCAAAAGGCTGAGAAGTTTTCCCATTGTGAATCAAACTTTTTGCCTCGATTCCTTAAGGCTGTCAAACTTCATCGATCATCTATAAAAAAAAAAAAAAAAAACGATCGTTAAATTTTTTTCAAATTATCAATATTTAAATATTTTATCATTTTTTAAATAATTCATCATTCTTCTTCAACATGATGATACGCGTATATATATTTCCAAAATTGAGAATAGCTTCGTGAATTTTCATTCAAAATTAACGATTCCTGTAATTTATTTTAATGCCACGAACTCGAAGTATAAAATTAGAATGAAGCGCGAAATGCTGATGAACAAAAGTTAATGCGGTTCGAGGGAAGTTGATCAAGTGAAGTATTTTGCTATCAAAACGAAAATTTAATTTAATTAAAGTAGATTACGATAATTTTATAATGATTTTATTGTAGTAAATGTAAAATTTATAACAAATATATTGAATAATTTTCAAAATGCTTAAAAATTTATAGATTAAACAATTTGATGATTTTAAGAAAAAAAAATATATAAATAAAAGAATTTTATAACTGGCAAAAATTATTCAAAAGTATGTTATAGATTGAATTAATATTAAAAAAACGTCGATCAGGTACAATTTCACATGAATCGTTGTTTCGCCCAAGCACCGACCAGTCGGACTTTAATATACTACGAGAAATCAAACGCAAGCACACCAAGCTCTCCGATTTGAAGCGGACAGTACTCGCACTCGCTCGGAGGGTTTAAAAAAAATTCAATCAGCCTACGAAAGGAAAAAAGACGGGCAATTTTCGTGGGCAATCGAACGGAATCGAATATGTACAGAGCGACCGTCGCTCAATTCCCGCAAGCGTTTTCGAGCTTTGCCGAGGCAACTCGCCCCGGAATAACTCATCCACTCACACGCGGAATTTGAAAATTCGCGAAACGGCTTACCAATGCTTACGGCCGACCATCGTACTTCGCACTTATGCGACAAGTTATGCGCGCGCGTATTCATATATGTATACGTAGACGTGACTCGGCGCCGGTACCCCCTTCGCGTATACTCGCTTGTAAATTCCAGCTGCCACAAATATACTCCTTGCTGTTGTAATGGGAGATTTATCCGCCGATGGTTGATATTCCTCTGGACATTCTATAAACGACTCGATTAATAAGGTGGCTAGATTTTGAAAAGTGCGAACTTTTAAAAAAAAATATAACTGCAGTAAAATGAACGAAATATTGTAGAGCGCAAATATAAAAATGCACTTAAAAAAATTCACAAAGTATATTTTAAAATTTAATACCGATACTGCTTGTGGTAATTGGAAAAAATGTAAGACTATTTCAAACGATCATCTTAAAATTTTCATAAAATTTTGTAATTGATTACTTTAGAAAAGTGCTTTCACAACTCGATGTGAAATTGCGTGCAGCTCCTGATAATGTAGCGAAAGATTTAATCTCCTAAATACTTTAAATTTTCGTAATTACTTTGACACTGGATCGTTAAAGAATGATTACCCCTAATATACGTGAATTTTCATATAATATGACGTGAATTTTAAATTTGTACGATTAATATCTCAGTAAAGAAAATTATAATTATAGTTCAAGTTTTTTTCCTGCAAAGATAAATTAAAAACCATTTTATATTTGAAAATTATTATTCGTAAATATTTCATCAACAATTAAATTGAACACGAATTTAATTTTGTCAACAGAAAATTGTCGTTCACTTTCTGAAACTCCAAGCTTTTGAAAAAAAAAACTTGTTCTTTCGCGCAAGTTTAAATTTACCGCAACCGCAGCAAGCCAGAGAATAAATCTTTTATCTCGTTCAATTCTAACTTCTGTATGAAATTTTCCAAGTGAAACAATTGGTTTAAAAAAAAAAAAAGAAAATAAATAAAGTGAGGGGAAAAAAATAAGAAGCCGATTTAATATCACGGCAAAGCACACGGGTTCGTCTCGCTCGCAATTACGCGCACGCGAGCGAGAAAACCGCTGCGTGTGTATCGCGAAAACGTGTATTCATAGATAACTACGAAAACTCGTTGCACTCTACATTCATACATCGCGTGCGTCTCGAGGGCGGCTCGAGGTAAAGTCAGATTACGCGTGTGCGAGTGCGCGAAGTATATATATATATATATATATACATATATACAAGGATTCTTGCTTGTATGCGCGAGTGCGCGACGAAATGAATGAATTCTCTGAACTGACGACGACTTCGCTGACGGAGAAAGAAAGAAAAGCGTAAGAAAAAAAAAAAATATGAATAGAAAAAGACACGACTAGCTAGAATATACGTACATAAACTTGGTCATGTGTGTCTCGTGTCAAATTACGTGACAATGTAATTTGTAAATTAATGAGGGAAATTAATTGTTAGGTATTTGCTAGGGTTTACTAACGTACAAAAATATTGAAACTCTTTGTTTGAATGAAATATTAATTTTTTACAATGAATAAAGCTCATAATCTTATAAAAAAAAATGTCGTGCCGTGCGGATTTTTTAAATAAAACAATATCGCGTTTGTTTCGATAATAAAAGCGAACTTTAGTTTTAAATTTCGATATTGATAAATCTGTCGAATAAAATTTTAAATAGCTAAAAGAACTAAATAACTATTTTATCTACGTATCCATTAACGAATAAATTCCATTACTTGTAGTTTAAAAAATTTTAGCGACTCGTTCGGTCGTTTGACTTCAAATGGAATACCACGCGCGCATATGCACGCGGCTACACAATAAGAACGAATGAAAGAGTCGCGTGCGCGACGTCAACGGCGGCTGACCTCACCTGTAACGTGAAAAGGTCCGTTTTAAAAAGGAAAAAAAGAAGAGAAACAGTAATACGAGAGAGCGAATATACAAAAAGAAAAAAGAGCGAGGTTCTCTCTTTCGATGCGGAAACAAAGCCGTCGATGAATCAAAAGACGCGACGAATGATGCGACGAGAATGACGTGTTCCCGTAATTTGCGCGCCCGACGACTGCGCGAGCTTTTGTTCGCAGGGGGTAAAATTAGAATGAAGCGTCGAGTTACGGATGAGCGGCGCTAAAGTCAATATGGTCTCTCTATCTCTCATCTCGCTGGAAGTTTGCTCGCGCAGGTGAGAATCGTTTTGTTCCTTTAATGAAAATTTAATATAATTGCGGCGTATTGTCGCTTCGCGGTAATTTATATTAATTTTTCATAAAACAAAACTACTCAATTATTTAAAGCAACGCATAAAAGAATCACAATGATTATTCTTTATTTTTTTTTTTTTTTTTTTTTTTTTTCAAAAATTTATTATTACCAATACGAGTTTATTTATATTTCAAACAGTTATATCGATTTTCGTTATTTTTATACGAGTAATGTAACAGCATTGTTCAATAATGGAAAATCTTAAACTTTGATTAATAAATATTATACATGTAAAAATTTAATGCGAAATACTTTTAGTATTATAAAGAAATTAAGTGTATTGTAAAAAAAATTAAGTCGATAAAAATCTACATCGTCTTTAGACGCAAATTAATAAATTTTTAATAAAAATAATTACAAGAGATAACCATATTGTTTTACTGCCGAATATTTCTATAATTACTCGTCTTTATCACGATAAAATTCATGCCAGAAATTGAATACAAAACATAATAAACATCAAACCATTAGGCTCTCGGAAGCTAAGTATCCCTTCGAAATCTTCATTACTCGAGTGTACTCTCGACTTCTTGGAAATTGTTCTCCGAAAAAAGCTTATTCGAGTATACTTTTTGCTGGAAACGAGAGCGGACTGAAATTGGTACTCGAAAATGTATCGTTTTCCACGGCGTACAATAGCAGCGACGAACTCTTCGCTCAACTCAGCTGCCAATCGCTCTCGAAACGATAACGCTGACTCGCGATCCCTTCTGTCGACAAAAAAAAAAAAAAAAAAAAAAAAAAAATAAACTTAACAACGAGGCAATAAAAATCTCTTCCGTTGTTTCACGGCAAAGTAAACGAAATGCAAAATAGAAGCGCTCAAATATGCATTCGCCTGGTTCAAACGCAAAAACTCGTTTGCTCTCGTCCTTGTCGATTGGAATAAAAGAAAAAAAAGGACACTTTGTTATTTTACGAGTCGATTAGCGTTAAAATTCGCACGCGCGCGTGCAAAGTGTCCGTCGCGACGTTTGCTCTCTTAGTCGTGAGTTGCGGCCTGGCGACCAGACTGTTCGGGTACAAAGGGTGAAGAAGCGTGAAAGAGGGAGGACGAAGAAGAGAAGGGAAACAAAGTTTCGTAAACATCACGCAGCCGAGCGCGCGCGCGCGCACGCGTGCACACGCTGCCAAGGAAAAGGCACTTATGTCACGTTCGGAGAGCTCGCGCCGATGCGCCGATGTCAGCGACCTCGGAGAATACTTTCATTCACCCCTGGTATGTGCGTGCACGGAAATACCTCGTAGTACGCGTTAGCAAGCTTATATATGTATATATATATATATGTATATCGTATATTGTATATATACAAGAGAAAACAACGTTGTACCTTTCTCAAATCCGATTCCGCTGACTTTTTTTTTTGAAGTGGCCCGAGGAAAGACGAGCGTTTTTATTGGGAAAACAAAAACACAGCCGGAGGAAGAGCTGAAAAGGCAGCCTGACGAGCAGATTCGACGTCGTCGGGTCTCTCTGGTGCGCGTCTCTTCGGCGACGTCCGAGGCGACGCTCACTCGGGAACGCGCTTGCGGCAGGAGCTTCCGATTACCGGGACGAGCGCCGAGGAGCGAGGACAACTCGCGTTCGCCATGGCGTTCGGGCCGCGACTCTCGGGGGGAGGCTCGATTCGTCGCCGTGCTCGCGCGCGCACATGCGATTTCCTTATTTGGTCATGGAGCGTGGACGCGCGCGCCACCCGAGCCTCTCGGCGTCTCCCCTCCATCGGGAAAAATCAATGCGCGCGACCCCCGCTCGTGCAACCGTCTGCGCAACCCCCCGACAAGAGGGCGCTGTGTTGGGCTTCCGAAGCCACGAGCGCGCGAGCTTTCGAGCTCCCGAGGAGGTTCATCGGGAATTGATGCCTCGCCAACTTAAAAAATTTTAATTTTGATTTTGAAATCAACGATGGCGAATTTTGCATTTTAGAAGATCATAGCATGAGCAGTCTTTTTTTTTTTTTTTTTTTTTTTTTTTTTTGAGTAATTGAATGTATTCATAAAAAATTCAATGTTTGCAATATTGTATTAAATTTATATTAAAGAAACTTAGTTCTTGCACCAATTAGTTTGATAAATTTTCTTAAAATAATTAATCAGTATCAAATGATGAAAAATTTATTAAATAGATGTTCAAGTATTGTAACATTTTTTAATATGCCTGGCCTTAACCGGTCTTTCAAATTATCAGATTAAAGTAACCAGACCAATGTGCTTTTAAATTATTTCGCGCTTACCCTTTTCTTTGCAATTTACCCGACTCTGGTCTAAAGCTCGACTAGCACGCACGCACTTAGCACAGAGTCGAGCGGCGCGAGACGTCGGGTTATTTTGGCGCGGATTTATACGAAGACACGCGCGACGCGACAGATATGACGAAAAAGAATATCCTATGACGACTACGACGATTTTCAAATAACGATCTCGGTCACGCAAATTCCTCGGCGGAAACGACACTCGAAGATATCGCGCACGTCTTTCTCTTTTCGCTCGTGCCGGCGACCTCTGTGAGCGGCGAAATTTATACCAAAAGATGAATTTAGCATTGCGAAACTGTCCCTTGAATTTATGGAGCTTGCGATAAATGTTTTACAAGCTGTGCACTTCTAATATTTTTTTCTCTTTTGTTATTATTATTACCGTGAACACGAGAGTCTCTCTCGCTTTCTTCGCCGCAGCAGTCGCTGTGACTCGAGCTAGCAATGCGGATGAGTCTGGCAAGTAGCCAGAATTTTCGGTTCGCAGGATTATGTTCCGGAAGATGGCTTTTATAATTCCGCAATCGTCTATTCCGTTCGTCCGATCTGTCGGACGAAAAGTTACACGGATTAAATTTGCGCTCGAGTTTTATTATAGAACAACAAGCTATCTTTTGATTATTTTTTATCTTCCAAGTCGTTTTAATTGAACAACGAAGAATTTATAGAATTTTTATCTTATCGAATAGAACCTTTCATTAATTTGGTATATATTTAATCTTTACTGAACTTAATCAATCTTAATTAGAATTCTACAAAATGAGATTAAGCTCTTATATTTCAATATGATAAAAATATCGTTTTCCACATAATTATCTCTAATTTAAATGATCAGAATTATGCTCGCATTGGAATTACGAAAATTAATAAGATTATAATTACTTAAAATATTAAAAATAAATACGGTAACAAACTTACTCTGTTAAAAAAGCAACGGGCAGCAAAGATGCGGCACCTCCTTTTTTTTTTTTTTTTTTTTTTTTTTATAATGACGCAAGCGAAATGTAAAAATATATACTCGGCAGCTCGGACGATAAGCGCGCACGTTGGGATGTTTTTGCGCATCGAACGACACCGGACAACTGTACCGAGAGCCTCTCGCGTGACTCATCGACGCGCGGGCCTTAAAATTCACTCGGCCGAACGAGCCGGTCCAATACGAGCCGTAATCGTTAATGTTCTCCAAAATAAGTTAGTCGCGAACTAGGAACGAACACCTCAACTATCTTCGAAAGCAATTTTCCTACTAAACTTGATGAAAAAGTTTTTGAAAAAGTTTTTAAAATTTCTAATATTTCTAAATATTGACGCTTTTATGTAATTTGAATAATCTCTTAATTAAGAGTATAACAAGAGTCATGAGGTATTTAATTCAAGCATTTTTTAAAATAAAAATACTTAGTGACACTGTACGACTTTTGGAACATTAATATTTTTATAAAAAATTATCGTATGTAAAGATTATGCTTATGTAATTTTTATATCTAACTCTATATTTAAACTAAGAAATATCATTATACGTAACCCATAAACTTTCTTCTATATTATACATTTTATTATGTAAAAAACACGAAGAAAATATAAAACATCAAATTCATAGTTTAAAAAAATTTCTAAAACTTTGATTAAAAAAATTTAAAAATTAAAAATTAAAAGTTATTCCTTTTTTATCAAATTTTTTTAAAATAGTTGACTTGAAAAATACAAGTTCCTTAGTTAACTCATTCAAGGTCTTGAGTAGTAAATTGGTTGAGAAGTCATTTTAAATGATTCATTGTAATAGATACACGAATAATTATTTAATACGTCTTTAAAATCAATTTAATTTTCTATTCCATTAATACTTTAATTTGTAGATTTAATTTATTAAAATTTTTTAGCGTTAATTGAAATTTGAATGTTAAAAATTCCAGACGATTACTATTAAATAATCATGTAAATTTTATAGAAATTTTTTATTGTACTCCTAATATAGCTATCCTTATAAATAACTGTTGCGAGCAATGAATTAATAATGCACGATCGATCAACAATTTTATCAAGCGAATTTAATTAAAATCTGAACGATAAACTTACTGAAAACGTTATATTATTATTAGTTACACCGAATAAACACGTATAACGTGTCCTATTAATACAAGCGAGTAAAAAGTAAAAGTAAAAATAAATAAAATATTTGAAAAAAAAAAAAAAGGAAAAAAAAAAATCAAATCAAAAATTAATTAACAGTCGTTAAATTCGAAACGCCTCGCCGAGAGAGCGACTTTAATTTATCGCATTAATTATTTCACTTCGGTGTCTGCAACTGGAAGGTCGCGTATCGCGCGTAATAACGCGCGCGACGTTTCACGATTAGCCAAAACGGATGTCGGAAACGTTTTTGCGGCCTTTGCGGTGCTTGGAAAACGGTGTTTGGGAAACTTCACGGCACACTGTAACGGCTCCGATAAAATTATCAGACGTCGTGTCGTCACATTTTTTTGCGGCTCGCAAGTATTAACGCTGCCCACGGAGGAGGTCAGAAGCCATTGCTCGCGATTTTATTCGTTATGGTAGAGAGCGCGATCGTCTTAAAAAAAAAATATATATATATATATACACACACATACACACGCGCGCTCGCGTGCTATTCTCGTATGTACGCGAATATTTACAGTGGCTCGTTGAGATTTTACTGCCAAGAATTTTTTTTTTTTTTTTTTTTTTTTTTTTTTTTTTTTTTTAACTGTAGCACAGAAGTGATTCGGTGTAAAAAGAGATTTTATATTGAAATATATGTTATTGTAAATTTAAAAAACTCATTTGCACTTATAATCTTTTACATAAATATTTTAATAATTATTTTAGACTAAATCAACATTACAAATTTTTACTATATAGTAGTTAATTATCTTAACAAACTTCAAGCCTTTCTTATTGAGAAATTGTAACTTTACGGTCAGTGGATTAAAATCGACAGAAATTTAATAATCTAATGTACTTCTTAATAGTTTTGTTCATTATTCAAAGTGAATTAATAAGTTTTAATCTATTACTTTGCAAATGACAATCTTTCAGGTAAAAGTGACGTCAATAGAACAATTTTGTAAAAATGAATTTTAAGAGCCATACGATCTTCATCCCATTAAAATTCCTTAATTTTGAAGTATAATTTATTGGAATAATTAAAAGTCTTCATTATCGACTCGCTTCTAAATGAACTATCTATATGGTAAGAGGAAGAACGCGTCAATAATTAATAATAATAAAGAAAGCGCATCTAGGACGTTTTCTACAGTAACTTTATCATGAGCGCGTACAAAGCGAAGAAAAAAATAAGCGAAGCATATAATAGAAGGGGTAGTCAAAAGCAGATGAGGAGCGTAGCTCAATTGATTTGCTGGAATTGATGGTTAAAAAGACTTTAATAGGCGTCCATTATATTCTCGCCCACAGTTTCCGACGATTATCCAATCGACGTACTTTCTATTTCTCTCTCTCTCTCTCTCTCTCTCTCTCTCTCTCTCTCTCTCTCCTTTTCCCCTCTCGCCGATACACACAGTGCATTATGTGGCGCGCGGTTCTTTTTTTAATTTATTTATTTATTCATCGTCGACCAGCTGCCCAAGGTAGAAAAATCTCAACAATCTTTGCGCAAGCGCGCGTACCTAAGTCGTCAAGAAAAAGAACTATTGATGAAATTTTGTTCGCGATATGTCCATCAATTAAATAATTTGAATTTTTTAATTATTTTTCGCACAGATAAAAGTATTTAATAGACAACACTTGATATAAACCATATTTTGTACTATTGAGAACTTTATAAATGCGCTAAGAACAACAAACTTTGTAAACGCACTATTATTTCTAAATTCCGTAATGATATTTATTTTTTTTTTTACATTTGAAGAAAAAAAGCTTAACTAAGTAAGTTAACGAGAATGGCCGTACGCCAAAATTTGTCGTATAAGCTCCCGTTAAAAGTTTTATCGCTGATTTCTAAAGTTAATTTATACCGAGATTAACGTATATCAACATTTAACGACTGCATATATATATCCGGGCAAGTCAAAAGTTTTGTTCGTGTTGGAACAAATTACATACTTCGTAGTGAAAGGTATAATGCACTTTGTATATCAAACGAAACTTTTCGTTGCTAACTCCGTATTATTTTTTAGTTCATTTAAAGCACTGTTTTTCTAATTAACCATTCCATAATATATACATCTTTCCAATTGAAATTTGTATTTCGCATTTTTTTCTTTTTCTTTCATCGCGCATTATATGTATGCATTATACGCTTACATGTTTAAACATTTATAGCACTTAATGGCGTACTTTTTTTCACGCGTCATTTTTTCAGCCCTTCTATACTTATCTATATGCGTGCGAGCAAATTAACCTTGGGAGCTTTTTCTGCGCACTCGCGTTAATTTTTATTTATAACTATATATCGGCCTGGATTATTATAATGGAGTATCCTCGAATCGAGCAGCGGTGCGAGAATTATTATTATAGAGCGAGGGACCTTTTCGCGCGTGCGATGAAAAAATGCGTCACGAATGATTCACCTCGTGGTTCGCGTACGCGCGTTGAATTTCATCGCGAAGCGTGAATATTAAGTTTTATATATTCGTTCGCTATGTGTGTAATGTTCGAATGAAATAATTGCCGGTGAAAATTGTCTACGATCATCCTGATATTAAGTTTATTAGCATGTCTCAATAAGCTCGTACTCGTTGATGAAGCAACTTAATGTTTAATAACCAAGGATCGAAATTGGATAGTCGAAATCAAATTATCCAACAATTGCAGTATCATAATTTACTTATAAAACAGTTTTCTTAAAACTCTGATTTTTCTTTTATGTATAATTATATTTCTAACTTTCACGCTAATCCATTATTTTAATACCTTAAGAGCGCATTTCAAGAACTTTTTTTAAAGCTCAGCATTTTGAATACTCATATTAATTCTATATCAATATATCAAAATTTATTCTTTATTTCGATTTTCCAAAAATTTGCGTTCAATTGATTTGCATTTTTCAAAGCATCAAATTTAACATGAAACGTTACACGTCATCATCTTGAAAAGAAAAGGAAAGAGAGAGTGATGTAAATTTTCACGCAAGACTTGTTCCTATTCTCCACTGTAGTTAAAGCTTCAAACGTTGCTCGTTGAAGCTAGAAGAAATAAAAAAAAGTAGTAGGAAAGTGTATTCTCGCGCTCGACGCGGTGTGAAATTTGCCTCTGACGCGCGCGCCAAGCGAATCGAGGTAGACGTTCCGGCGTATACTAGAAAGAGAGAAAGAGAGAGGGGGGGGGGGGAGGGAGAGAGAGAGACTCGATAAAACGGCGGAGCAATCGTTCGTATAGTAAAGGAGACGAGGCAACCGACGTCTGAGTGCGGACTAATTGGGATTTGCATGTATTATTTGCTCTCGGTCTCTCCGCTTGGTATAGGCATTCTTCGCGGCTCCTGTTCATGATTTGGTGCGCATGGCTGTTTACTAAATCGTGCGCGCGGCGTACGAGAGAAAGAGAGAGGGTGTTTTGTTTTTAATCGATGTGTGCGTCCGAGCATACGTATATAGGTAGTGTAACGATTTCGCGTTGCATTATTGAGTGAATTTGGTTCGAAGGGCTTCAAATGGGACTCGGATGTTATGCGCGTCGATGCATAGTCGATCGACGGCGATTATGTCTTTGTGAGTATTATTGCGGAAATTTAATTAATCGGATGAGTTTGGCTTTTTGAAAAATTATTCCTTTTATCGTTAACGAGCTAGTTAATTTCTCGTGCTTCGTTAAATTTTAATGTACTTCAGGTAGATTTTAAAAAAACACTCAACATATATTTTATATATTAGTAATGTTATTTTATAATTATATATTAGATATAAATAACGATAATGTTCGCGGTGAATATTTTGTAATGCGTGTTGACTTGTCGAGTAACATTGACTTTATTATTTTGTTTTAAAAATGAAAAGAAAAATATACTTTTTCAATAATAATAACAATGTGTAGTTAAAAGAACGATGAAAAATGTTTTCATTTAAATAATGCATTTAATTTTTTTATCCAGAAAAATTTTAAGTAAGTGATGTATTTACTAAATATATTTATCTTTTGTTGATAAGATGCAACAAAAGTACATTATTATAATAATCAAAGACTTTTGAGGGAATCCTTTATCGAAAACATAAACGATCATCGTTACCATTATTCCAGTATTCACGCATCGAGTCCTACGCGTGCTTACTCATACGCCTGCGACGGCAGACGCAGGATGTGCGTTTCAAAATTCATGGCACGCTACGTAAGAAAGCATATATAATTTGATAATCGATTAGCTTAGTTAATCGCCCGTAAAAAGCATCTTGTGTCGCTTGGAAGATTCTAACCCTTTCTCCTGCAACGTAAGCTTTATCGCGAGTACTAGAAACAATCGGCAAGGACGCAACTACGACCCGAATAAATTGACCGGTCGGTAATCATACGTGCAATGTATACGCACAAGTTTTTGCACTTGTGTTCGCGGCAGCGTAACGAGGCGCCGGATACAGGCAGTTCCGAACTAAAGATATCCTTAGTTTATTTTTACTGGAATAAACGTACGAGTTAGCTTTTCTTTTTATCTTATTAAGTTTTGCAATTTATGCTTTCAAAATGGGAGCGGAATAATTAAATGAGACATTTTACTTAAATTTATGATTAATTTTTCAACAGAATACTAAAATACATCAATCTAGTGACGGAAAAAAATTAATTTGTCAAGCTTTAGTGTTAAAAAATAATATAATATGTCGTTTATAATTTTTAATTGAAACCATTGTATATCGAATGCAACAAACTAAACGAATAAACGTTATTTAAAATCATTCAGTATGAATTGTGACCTTTTGCAGATTGATGATTTAAATTACTTGGATGAAATTGGTTCGGTTTTACCGCGTCGAATAAATACATCAAATATATATATATATATATATATATATATATATATATATATATATATATATAATAAAACATTACATTAATTAAATTCGAATTATTAAAAATAACATTTTCCCGTTCTTTAAATATTAATACACCAAGTTAATTAAAGTTTTACTTATCCTTATAGCTTATTCACATTTATCGTATTTATGCGTTACTAATATTTAGTAAGAAAAAAATGCAATTTATTTTTTATGTACGGTATAACGAACGCCAATAAAAATAACGTAATAATATTAAACTCTCGATAAAGAACCGTACGTTATTAAAAAATCGCACGAGCGCCTTAAAATTGTATACAACGAAAAGGTAAATCCAACGAGGCGCGAAAGCAAGCGAGCGGCAATACAGTATAATAAAAGCCACGCGTGTGGGCATCCACGATTACGTACGCGCACGCACACGCCCGTTAGTATACGGCTGCGCATATGCATGCGTATATGTATGTACTCGTATGTGCATATATAACGAATACAACAGCGCGGAGGAGAGCGCGAACGTCGTCCAATGCTAAATATGGCGTGTTTTCATATGGTTCGCGCGCGAGCATTCTCTCTCTCTCTCTCTCTCTCTCTCACACACACAGCCCTGTCCCCGTTAACGCTCGGCCAAATTAATTCAAGAGAAATATATATGGGGGAGAAAAGAGCCGTATGAACATTACTTATATATATATGTATTTGTTGCACACGTACAGTCAACGAATGGGATTTCGTGTCACTCGGTCACTACTCGAGCGTATGACACCTGTAGGGTTATATCTTTCTTTACTCTCTCTTTTCTCTCTCTCTCTCTCTCTCTCTCTCTCTCTCTTTCTCTTTTGACCCGTTGAATTATCAGAGCTTTCGATGACGTTAACGCTGGTTCGTATTCGGGGTACACTAAAATTATGTTAGAACAACGTGATTATAATAAACCGATGCTGACGGTATACATTATGATAGTTACAATTTTTGTGGATTGAAAGAAAAATGTTGAACGTAACCACTTACCTACTTCTGTGTAAACTAAAAAATTCTTAAATAAATTAAATGCATATACGTGATAAGAAAAGCAAGAAAAGAATTTGCCATTGATATGACTATAAAAACTAAATTAACTATTGATTATAAAAACTAGTTTTCACAAAGAGATATATAATTAAATAACTAGTTATTTAATTATGTCTTTGAAAGAAAATAAAATTAAAATTGTCATATTTTAATTCTATAAAAATATATCAATTAAATTTCAGTAAAATAAAATCAATTGTTAAACATTTTTCTGAATACGTTATATTTTTAATATTGTATTTGACTTAACTAAAAAATATTCATTTTTAAAGTTATTTTCGTTTAAAAATTTGAAAATAAAATGAAAATGAAATTTTAATGTTCCAGTGTAGTAAATCAAGTGTAAGAGTATGATGTAAATTTTTTTATCAATCCTATTACATATTCAGAGGAAGTGACGCATTACTTTGCCATACTTTATCCTGCATAATACGAGTATAGCCAACATTTCTCTTCGCTTTTTTCAAATTTCGTTATAATTATATGTATAAATAAAAAAAAAAAAAAAAAAAAACATCTTCCTTTGAATTTATTTGTTAGTAAATTTAAATACAATAAGCATTAACTTTTTCCCATTCAAAAGTTGCAAACCGACTCGGTAGGTCTCGCTCGATATAAACAATGTTTGAGACATCAAAAATAACAGCTATCAAAGACTAACGACAACTTTGGTGACAAATTAACTCTGTCTCGCAAATAAGAACGCTCCTCGTCGATTACATCTCGCGTACGTGCGTAATGATAATGATGAAAGAAGACGTCGCGTCTTTTAATGATTGCGATATATAGAGAGGCAGGCGCGCACGCAAAGTGTGCCCGTACGTCGACGTATGCTATTACGCTTGTATCCGGTTCAATTTCAATCCGTTCCTGTGGCCCGATATCGAAACGTCCCGATTATTATTATGACGCAAAAACCTGTGGGGGACACGCGCGCCCGCGTCTCTTCGTATAACACACACACAGATACATATATAATATATCGTACGTAAGCTCATAGAGATAGGTGGTTGAGAGATTGCAAGATAAAGAGAGAGATAAAGAGAGAGAGAGAGAGAGAGAGAGAGAGAGAGAGAGAGAGAGAGAGACTGCTCCTTTATGCTAGGAATCGGAATCGGTCTTTGCGAGTGCGCGCACGAGCTGGGAAGAGTCGTTCCAGTTTCCGGCGGTGATGACGACGTTGAAGGGGACCATAAAGAAACGGCCTACTTTGCTCTTTCGATTTTATGCCCCTGAAGTATACGTTCGGACGTATAGTATATGTGCATAATGCCCCGACGGGCTTTTTTATTTGTGCTCGGCAGCTATGAAAGCTGTTCATTCAATACTTCTTCCTTCTATTGCTCTTTTTCTCGTTTCATTTTCTATTTGATTTCACTTTTACGATTCTCCGCTGAATATCAACGCAAAATTATTCTTTTTGGCTATCGAAAATTTTTCGTTATTAAAATTTTGTTCCAAATTCGCAAATTATTAGTCATATGTAATAAATTTCTGGATATTGTACCGATTGAATAATTATCGCGAATTAATTATACATTCCTCGATTTATTTTTGAACTTTGACAGTTAATATTGTGCGCAACATAAAGATACCAAATTAATAAAAATGTTGTCAATTTCTCTAATTATTATGAAAGAAAAAAATTAAAATATTTTACTTTGATTATGAAAAATAATTAATCGTGAGTCGAAATGAAATGTGTTTCCGAGGCAATGAATTCTGAAATAAAAGAAGACAATTAAATAATATATTCGGCAATTCAATTTGTTAAACATGAAAATAGCACAAATTCCCCTGCAAAGTTTGAGCTTTTACAAAAGTTTGTATGTGATATACAGTATATGTACATGTACATATGCGATACGAGGCGACGCGTGCGCTATTTCTATAAATGGCCAACGCCACGACACCCGAGTGCACATATCTCTCAAAGTGCATATAATGTGCCGTGGTGGCCTGTACGCCGTTGACCAAGCGGGGGGGCATGTACGTCGTAGTATCCCGAGGCACGCGATCGCCTCGGAAGAAACAGAGCGAGAGCGAGAGAGAGAGAGAGAAAGAGAGAGAGAGAGAGAAAGAGAGAGAGAGAGAGAAAGAGAGATAAGGCTAATTCCAGCGTCAATTACGCCAGCTCATCGATAATCTAAGTCTAAGCATGCAACGGCCTCCAATCGAACGTTGGAATCTACGATTCGAGAATCCGATTGGCATCGGTTTTCGATTTTAACGATTATTAGGTCAAAGCAAACCTTTAACATGGTAGATTGCATCCTTGTTTAAGTTTGTGGAAATGTTTATTTATATATATATACCTATTCTAATGGACGTTTAATTTTGAATGAATGGCTAAATATTACAGTTTAAAGTAATTCGTTGCCCAAGATAAAATATTCTTTGTAAAAGTATTTAATAAAAGCAGACAATAAATTTCTATGATAATATTTTCTTTTTAGGCTTTTTATGATTCTAGAATAAAGCAATAAATAATTTAATAAGAAAATATGGAAATATTGTTTAGGTTGGATCGATACACGACAATTTTTATCGTTGGTTTCTGCATAATCATTATCGTCGCCTCTTTTAATATGCATTATTGTGTTTACAAATGCAAATTATTTCATTTTAAATTCGATATCTCGCAAAGTACTTTTGCAATTTTTTATTTTCCGATTCACTTTAAGTTATATTTTAAATGAAAATTCATACTTAAGTTCAAAGTTAAGCGAAAAATATTCCTTTAATTAATACCTGTAAAGGCAAAGTTAAAAATTGAATAATTATATCGGTGTGTCTTGAAATAAAAAAATATCGCATAACTGCATAGTTAAAAGATACAAAGTGCAGCGCTTCAAAGCTCAAAAAGCGCGAGAGTAAACGCTTTGACTGAAATTCGCGCGCAATTGTGCAATATTGCGTGACAAAAGGTACAATAAACGACTGATAGGAAAAAATGGGGAAAAAGGTTCCCTCGCGAGAGGAAACACCCGAGATTTATTAATATCCGTTCAGTCGTTACAAAAGCACCGTCGCATTTCTATGCAGGAAATCGGTTATTTTTTACAAAGGCGATTAATTGCGAACTGTAGCGCAGATGGCAGCTTTACCGAACGAAAAAAAAAAATATAAAAAATACTGGAGAAAGAGAGCAAAGTCGAGAGAATACTGTAACGTCTGTATTCACGGCGATGATAAACCGTTGAACTGCCTAGTGCATTTATCATGCGCGGTAAACGTTTAATACTACAGTCACATAAAAGGATGTTTTGTGTACTTTAAACAGGATATAGAACGAAGTCTTTTGAGCCGATATCGAAAATTCAAACGATGCAACAATTTTCTTATCTACATTCGAGGATATTTAGTTTTAATAAATATTTTTCTTATCAATTAATTAATGGTGTACCCCTGATTATTCAATTGAGCGATGTATAACGTGGAAAAACTTTCTACACAATCTTCAAAAGATTCATGTGTAATTGATGTGATTTATAATACTTATAATTCATATCTTACTAAAAATTTTCATTTTAATATTTTTATAATTAAAAAAAAAAAATTCTCTCTTACGTTATATTGTTTCCCGTCTGTTATCAAGGAAACTTTAATAAATAAGAGATGAGTAAACGCACGTTTGCGTAATAAATATTCTATTACGGAATAAACACATAAACACGAGGGTGAAAAGCTAGCGTGAGCAAGTAAGCGGAATAAGTCACAGGTAACGTTTTTTCTTACATGCCGTCTGTCTCTCTTTCTCTTTCGTGCTTCCCATTATTTTTTATGAACTGCCCATAAGCATTTCTTCGTGTGTTTATAAATGTACGTGTCACGGTCAGGAAATGATCGCGCGTGTGCCCGCGTTTTCTCACGCACACGGCCACTCTGTGGTATCCGCTCGGCGCTGGTATTCTACCTGTCGTTGGTTGGCCTCAACCCTTGCGATTTTTACCACGCAATTCTCTTTTCCTCTCACCTTTTTTTGTGCAGCAACGTTTTTTTCCACTACGCCATCTTTGCGCGCTTATTCTTCATTTTTGAAATTTTTTTTTTTTTTAACTCGTTTGATTGACACAAAGCATAAGTATTTTTCTCTCTTTCTTTTGTTTTTATTGTGAAAAAAAGAGTCGACTGTTCGTGGTATTAAAATTAAATAACAGTGTAGAAGTTTTTTGCGTAACGTAAATTGCATATCATTTAAAATTTACAATATGAACAGTTAATATTAAATAACTTTTTCGCTCGTTGTACACAGATATCTCATAATTTTTCCGAATAATAAGAAAAAATATATATTTTTACTAAAAATTTAATAAAAAGTAAAATTATTTTAATTGTTTTCATTATTGAAAACGTTTAACTCATGTTAACAAAACAAATATTTTTTTAAACATCAATAACGTCACAGATAAATTGAAAGTATATCGAGGAAAAATAACAAAGTCCATTATTTAATAATTAAGAATCGTCGTTTCAGTTCTCGAGACTATTTTCATGTAAATGTACGGTATTGCGTCGATAAGAAGCCAGAAGAGATAAGTACATGTTGTTGATAAAGCCTTCGTGCTTCCCGTTGTTTGAAAGATCAACTGTAGTAAGGCGATGGATTCACGCGCTAGTTATGCTCCAAATTCGTTATTGAATTTTTTCACCTAATTCGGCAAACTCTAGCGTTGTGACCCACTTGCGAATAAACCGATAGGGCTTTGCTCTGATTACGGTTATGCGAACCCATGATTAAGTAAATATTTATATTAACTTTAACCCACATGAGTAATTATTACTTTTACCGTCATTAAAATTATCGTTGTTTAATATGCTATAGAGCGTCCAGTTTTTGAAAATTATCATTGATTACATTGACATTTTATCGATAATTATATTTTTTTTATACATTTCTTCTATTATTATACAATATATTATGAAAAATTTTATTTTGGTATTTTTTTATTCTACCTTGATTTGTGAACAAAGCGCTTTGTATTTGCGAGGCTCGATTAAAATGTCGTTGTAAATTAATAGGTTGAAATAAATTACAAATTGTAAGTGACGTTTTCTTCGGCGAAATACAAGAATCTCGATAATAATTATTTATAAATGCTATGACGTTTCAAAATCTATTATTTTTATTATTAACAGATTTTATTATTATTAACTATTAATTTTTATTAAAATAATAAAAAATAAAAGTAGTTGTTTGTGATAGATAAAAGGTAAATTTTATAAGTATTTCTGATTACTCGCTTTCATAAGTGAAAATTCAACAATATTTTTTACGTGATCGAGAATTCGCACGCCTACTTATGACTTTGCCGATACAAAAGCAATTTCTCCTAACAATTAACGTGCTCGAAATCGAAATACTCGGAAAGTCCATGCCAAATGTTTTCTAGCTTGCTCGGCAAACCTTATATTCTTTACCATGAAAAAGTAAACTTAATTTACGATCTTGATAAAAACCGTTCGCGCACGAAATAGAATTAGCTCTCGCTGGAGCGTATACGTTTCGAGTGCACGCACTCAAAAAAATTTTACTATAAAAAAAAAAAAAAAAAA
Organism: Chalcis sispes; assembly: GCA_949987625.1. NCBI lineage: Eukaryota > Metazoa > Arthropoda > Insecta > Hymenoptera > Chalcididae > Chalcis > Chalcis sispes. The sequence continues at coordinate 1,695,179 of OX465094.1, read as the reverse complement.
AAAAAAAAAAAAAAAAAATGATTTACCGTAGGCGCTATAACTCGCATCTATAACTTGCATCCTTTCGTTTAACTGCGCCTGTTTACTTGCTCGCGGAAAGGAGATTGCGTTTGCCGAATTTGTTTACAAGCGTATACGCGTAACGCGCATAGTGATTCGAATAATAATAATTGTTATAGCCTTTAAATTTCCTTCAACGGTTAACTGTTTATCGCTCTCGTAAACTTTTCAGTTGTGTACTTATGCAATTTATGTTAATATAAACTAACCGGTGCTGCACGCTTCGCAATTGCTATCGCCTTATCTGATTTTCTAATCCTTTAAATACGCACTCTAATTCTTATGTATTGCTTTGTTTAAATTAGTTTAAGCAGAAATGAGTGGTTATTTATGAGAGATTTTTACGGAAATGAATACTTTTTCCCTGTGCAATGTTTATGATTTACGGAATAGAAAGTTTCATGAAATATCGGCAGTAGCATATTAAACGAACTTGTATTATGTAAAAATATGCAACGATTTGATGGAGCAATTAAACGGTATAATAATGAGAAGTTTCGTGTTCGATACAAAAATTTTAATGAATTGAGTTTCGTTAAAGGCTTCGAATGTTACAAAATTAATGTTAAACTCGTAGATTTATTTTTATCGATGAAATAACGTAATCGTGATTTGAAGAAATGTTATTTTAATTAATTAATTTAATCAAAGCTTAATTTAAATATTTATATTATATTAAAATTCACAATTTACGTTTTTACAGTTAATATTATTCGTCGATCGAGTTATTTATTAATAATTTGATTATTGCATCGAATATTTTTTATGAAACTCTAGTATCACCGCATATTTATTTTTTTTTTTAAACTCCGTTATTGGTATTTCAAATCTGTTTCGATACGATTATCGGGTTATTAAATAGCAGCGATCATTATACATACGACAATAGTTTCTCAATAAGCCAATAGATTTATTGAAATTTAATACCTTGCATACTGCGAAACTGCGACAGACAACAAATTAGATTAATATTATTTTTTAACAAAGAAGGCTAATAAAATCGTAAATGTATATAAATGATCCCGAAAAAATTGATAGATTTCATAAATTATTATTACATCTTGTGTCACAAAGTTTAATAAGATCCTCGTAAACAACGATATGACCTAAATAACAAAAAGTCAAGTTTCCACGTAACAAAAAGTATAATATCTACTTTTGCGGTATAATAGATGAATCAGCTTAACGTGGATTTCACAACCCAACGACAATGAGTCTACAGTATCCTCGGTTCGAACATCCTTGAAAGCCCCGGCGGCGGCAACGGTCGAGCGCAACGAAATCCACGCTAGTAAATTTGCTATCCGGCGCTACGGGGTAATGTCCTGTACCTTGTCGCGTAAGAAATACTGTTAGAAAGTATCTCATTTATTTTTAAAGCTTTATCGCAAAATTTCATTTCGTTATCTATAATGGATGTAAAATATACGATTTTTCTTATCTCACTTGATCCGAATAATCCTGCTAGACGATTCTTAAAAAATAAAATTGAAGAAAATTCAGCCTACGCCGTGGGACACTTAACAGATTATCCGAAATAAAAATTTCAGTAAACAGGTTATTCCAATATGTTTCAAATGTGTGTATGATAATGCTCAGAGCAATATTAATGTTTCTCGTATAAATTTATGATTGAAATATTGTTTTTAAATACTCGTGAATCTATAAATTAAAGCTTTATAAACAAAAAATGCTTACGCTCGCCGATTTAAATTACCAAACTCGAACAAATCTTTTAAAAAACTCGTCAAGTTAATCGGAAAATTCATTTTATTTTATAATAATCTTTGTCGCAGCAGTACGCGTATTTTTCGCTCACCTTCTGCGTTCAGTTATTCAACGCTGCTTCACTCTCGAGGTTTCAGGCTATAATAGTAGTACACCGGCAATTCCAATACTTGCAAAAAGTAAATAAACGCGCGTACTCTGATTATCGTCTTAATAGGCCGAAATCAACTAGTATTATAGTGCAATCGTATAATAAAGGGGGCAATAAACGGGTTGTCGAGCCGTTGGGTGCGATGAAGAGAAGAAAGAAAAAAGACGAGAGAAATAGTCGAGTACATATAGGGGGGGCAGACACGCGGAAACGTGCGTTCGTATCGTTCCAGGAGAACGACGATAGCGTTATCGCGCTGGAACTAGCGAATGCTGACAATAAATCGTGTGCGCGTACGTATAGTGTGTGTATATTATGTCTCGCTGTAGGGAACGCAGCTGTTGCCGCGGCTACTGCCATTGGCACGCGATGCATTAATTGCCGAGAAGGAGAGACGCCTGTGAACGCACAGGTGGATTTTTTCCTCCCATAGCTGCATACAGCGCGTTTAATTGTTTTTCAAATATGGATAAAAAATATTGACGTGTGGAGTGACCGTTTCCTATAGGAATACGTATTCATCGTTATGGAAAAGAATTTTTCTACGTTCGTTGATGATAATTAACTTTTTGTCTCACATATAGTTTTATAGTGTGTATTTATAAAAAAAACAGTTAGCCGTTGCTCTATTTGTTTAATTCCTTATAAATCATTGTTCTTCTAATATACTTAATCTTTATTATGTGATCTTAAAATAATGATGTACATAAATATATATATACCTTGTCAATGATAACAATAAAACAATCGTTAAATATTTAACACTGTTGTTAATTATTGATTAACGATTGCGTGAAAGCTTTATTTTCTTCCAAGTTAAACAAAACGTAATTAAATGCCTTATCTTATATATAAGTTATCTATTATAATCGATATTAAAAGTAATGCTATGATTAACTCGACGAAAAGCTGCTCAACTTTTTATTAAATGCGAATTCATTGCAGTAATATTCATTTGATACATTTTTACCAAATTTGTTTCGTTTAAAACAAAATAGTACATTCATCAAAAATACATCAAAAAGATTTACGTAAATTGAACAAAATGAAACAAAGTAAAGTTAACAACAATGATTAGTGGAAATGGATTAGGTCATTTAAAAGAATATCATAAATACTTCATAATTTTCTTAGGAAAATTGATACGAGACTGCTTATTAAAAAATTTTTTATTAAATTCATTATTTTTTAAATATTACCTCAAAGTTTTTTTTAAAACTTTTAATGAAAAAAATTAAAAAATTCTTGTATATGTGTGAACCACTTACATCTTACTTGCGACTTTGTAAAAATCAAAACAAATTCTATAAACAAATAAACACATAACAGAGTTTAAATAACTACATGTAAATTAGTATCGAAATGTACAATTACAAAGGTCACATTTGATGTCTAATCTTGACTGTACGATATATTCAACTACACACTTCCTGCACATCAAGTACGACTATTCTTTTTATACCAAACGAAAGATTAGTTTGAATTTATGCATCGGGTTACGATTGGTATAGGATATATTTACATTTTCAATGACAATAAAAAGGAAAATAAAAGGTTGTGCAAGAAACATGTAAAACAAAAGGTATTTTTTAATACGTTCGTTGTACAAAAATTATTATCAAGGAAATTGATAACTTGTTATTATTCAAAACGTCACGTTCAATCGTTCAAAATTCAAAACGCATACAAAGACACATACACCACACAAACACCCACACGTGTTTACGTGATCCACCGGGGATCATCACGTCGAGTGTTAAAACTAAACATGACAATGTTTACCGCATGTACTACGCGTTCAACTCGTAAAAGCCACACAATTTGTAAACAAAATAATAATCAAATCCAACTTACGCTTTGAAATGGCTGCAGCAAATTACGGTTCGATGCACCAGGCTCCTTTTTTTCAAGGCAATAGAAAAAAAGAATTTTTATACAACGACAGCACACCGCTAAGAAGGCAGAGAATAAAAAACCGACAAACCGCTCTATATTTCGTCTCCTCGTTTATATAGTTATGTTTTTTTCACAGTATCTTGGTGTATCACTTTTGTTCTCTGTTTTTCCCTCGTGAAAGAGAATAAGCGAAAGTTTAAACTCGCGGATACACGACACGCGGTTTAACGTATGTATATACTCGACGTCGTCGCGCACTGAGCGTTACTCACTGAGCGGTCCCGCCGTGTAGCAGCAGCAGTCATCGCTACGGGAGTGTAGTTAGATTGCGCCTAAGTCGAGTTTGCGCAGTAGAGACTTTGCTCTCATTGGCTCCGATGGTTTGCGTGGTAATATGAATGAGTGAAAGAAGCAAGTAGTTAGAAGCAAGCGTAAAACGGTCTACGCTGTTATAACTGTTGCGAATACTTAATATGAGTCAATAATTTTTTTATTATTTAAAATGTAATAAAATTTTATAGTAATTAACATGAATTTAATACAACTATGAAATTTATCATAAACATATAAACTAATTAATTATTGATCAACGTTATTATGATAATCATAATTATAGTTAAATAAATTTGTACATTTTTTATTTTGTCAAATTTGATTTTTCTAAAACTAATAATAAAATAATTTAATATTGTGTATATATATTTTACCCATTTATCAAATAGAGTATTTTATTATATGCATATTAGTTTCACGAGGTGAACATTCTTTAGTTTCTCGCGCATCGATTTTGAAACTTTTTTAAATACTACTCGAAAGTGAATAGTACAAAAATATAATTTGACTGATTTAAGGGTTGATTCATTAAAAGAAAAATGTACTTGATTTTATAAATATTTTTAACTACTGGGACAAAGCCTTAACGGAGGATGCCAGTATAAAATATAATTAAAACAATCTCCATACTACTTAAAAAATACAGCTATCGTGTATTAGAAAAAAAATACCTTTAACATCGCAATGAAAATGTCTCGATTATTTTTTATATTACAACTTCAATGTAAATAAAAAATGTATAAAAATATATTCAAATTTCGGTCGTTTTATTTTAGCGACTCGTGCACTTTTACTTTTTTATGTTGCGCGCCTATGATGGAGCTAAACAGAGCAAAGGTCCGTATGTACTGCGCAAACTCGAAATAAGCGCAGTCTACCTATACACATCTAGATATAGACTGTCGAGGTTGCTTGCGTCAGTCAGCTGATTCTCCGCTTTTCTTCAAACCTTTGCACGAGTGTTGACGGTGTTTTATAAAGAGAGAAGAGAATGTGTGCATCAGCGTGTTCATGCCGTCCGCTCGCTCAATTTTACAAGAATATAATTGCTCGTCGGTTCTTTTTTATTTGCAAGTTTTCAATAATTCAAAAATTAAAAGTCTAATTTTGTTTTATATAATTAAATTTTATTTATTATAAGCATTTACATTTAACGGAAATTAAATTCAAGTATACAAAAATGTTTTTGTACTTATACGAATAGAAATTTTTTAGTTAAACCATTATCATCGTACAAAAATATAAATTTATGTTGTAAGTTCAAATTGATTCACAAAATTAAATTATATTGAAAGTATTCATATAATATCATACGAATAAAATTAATACAACTTCCTAATGAAATTAAAAATAAATCATTCATATTATAAGTAATATTATTTTGTTGAAAAATATAACAAATACTTAGCTAACTAGCAGATGTTAAATAAATTATGTAAAATATTTATAAATTTTTTTCAAACAATTGGTAAATAATAATTAGTTAAATTTGTTGACATGTGAAGCAAACATAGATATGCTGCAAATATTCTAAAAGATGAAATATTTTGTGGTTTGATTCTTTTTTTTTTTTTTTTTTTATTTAAATGCATACGAGAATATATTTTTTACCACAATATCGATCTTTTTTGTAACAGCTAACCATGCTTTTGATGCTTATATGCTATATATCTTATATGTGATTAAAGTGACAAAGTTACATTTAAATTTATATAATAAATAAAAATTTAATTTTTTCATATTTTTTTTTTCTACATTTCGTGTAACTCGTACGTTCACATTAAAATTTCATTTACTATCGATAATAAAATTTTCTTTCGTTGAGACAAATTCTTTATTAAACCATTTTTACTACTCTTACATCAAACGTTCATTTACGTATACGTATTTTTAAAAACAAAAGCACAATGGAAAAATTCATTACAGTCCGACTGCATTCGATAAAATATTTTCCTCGCGTGTAAAACTACGCGTCTCCCTTTTATGTATCAGATAAACTCGTCCAGTTTATATCTACTCGACGTTCGAAGCACTGCCACCCGCAGTGCATATATATAATACTATGCAACGGTGAGGAGTACCCGAGATTTGAGCTCGTCTCGTCAGGCGATAAAAAAGAAAATACTAGCTATTTTGCCTTTCCCATTTTGTACGCCGCGATCGCCTTATTCACGTTATTTCATCGTACTCTCTCTTTCTCTCTCTCTCTCTCACACACACACATGTATATATATATATATATATATATATATATATATATATATATATATACTTACCATACTGGTGCATTTGTAGTAGTAAATGTAATTGAGCGACGGTGACGACACGAACAGGGACGCGCGCACTCAAAGCTTCTCTCTTTCTTCCCGGCAGTGCATTCTTATGAGCCCGTAGAGATGCCTTGGCGTATGATGTGGTAATTAGCGAGGAAATACAACGAACAATGGTAAACAATTACGGAAAGAGCTTTTGTGCTGCGCCACGCTGAAGATTAAGCGTTCATAAGTTGATGCCGCGTGTGGAACTCATGCGCGAGTGTATTTTAACTTTACGTTAATCTTTTCTTCATTCAATTATTTACATACTATTATTTTGACTTTGCAGAATATTATATTTATTATATGCATCAAAATCAGAAATTCTTTGAATAAAAAATTATACATGTAGAAAATAACAATACAAACGGCATATATTTTTAAATCACTTGTAAATATCAAAAATTTGGGTCTCACCTCTACATCTCTTCGTTTTATTTTTGGTAGCTTCTATGAGTAAATAATAAATACATGAATGTATATCAAAGCCTCTTCACTCAAAGAAAAAACTCATTTTATAAGTCAAATATACTTTGTTTTCTTATATTTCAGCAAATATTTGAATTACAGTAAAATGTAAATAAAAGTTCAAGGTCTTATAAAAAAAAAAAAAAAAGAAAAAAATAAAAAAAAAAAAAAATACATGTTACGTACAGTTTATTGCCTTCGTATCATTATCATTTTCAGAGAGAAACCAGAAGAATTTTTTGAATGATTTACTGAATGAAAAAAATTTTAAATCTAAATATTCGCATACAGCTATTTGTAGGTAAAGTCATAGGGTTATTAAAATTATTAATAGGTTTTTAAAATTTTTTATTTATTGTAGGTAGTTGCCAATACATTATAAGAACGAAATAATATAAATTTTAAAATACTGTGATTATTTTTTGCACATATGAATTCAGATTGTATAATTTGTTTTATTATAAAAGAATTTTTTACTTCTTGTTTAATATTCATAAATTATGTATTAAAATAATCGTTATCATTTATGGTATCGACTTATAAATGAAATGAATTTTATTTAATATTTATTATCAAAAAAAAAGATAAATTTGAAAATATTAACATTAAAAAAAAGAATTATCAGTTCGAAGTAAATATTTTTCATTTAATTTAAAAATAAAATTTCACAAACAAGAAAATTTATAAATTATCTGAAGACAAATGACCAATCAATTGTACATGTCAAAAATAAATTTAATTAAACCGACGATGGTTAGTCAATTAATTATCAAAGCATTAACTTTGAGTATATTCTTTTTCAAACATTTTTATGATTAAAAAATATTTATGTTACACAGTCATAAATGAATAATTAACGAAGATAACTCTGTGAATATAGGAAAATTTTAATGATATTCTATAAATGTATAATACCATTACATATTCTTAATTAATAATCAGTTGATAGCAAATTGAAACAAAATTGTTAGTGCAGGTTAACAGCAAGTTGATCGCAATAGTTGGTGCACAAAGTACGCCGTCAACTTCTAGTCAGTACATTTTTACCTCTAGTAATGAAATTTTATTTTATTATTAAAAACAATTTTTCTGAAATTTCATATTGACAATGTAATTGTTGTATATTTCTCCGTTTAAATGAAAAAAAAGAAATGTTTTTCTTATTATTATAAATATACTGTAACTAGTATTATATAAATCTTATAAATGTTAAAAATCATATACTTTGTAGGTATAACTAGCTGTTATACATGCGAAAATTAAGTATTTTAGTATAAGTATAAATGACTGTGTCCGAGACTTTATATCCATAAAAGAATTTAAAGAATTTCTTTCCTTCCCGTGAACCGATTTATACGAAATAATCCTAAATGTTGACACGAAAACAGGCTATTATTATACCACGTTTCATCGAAATTTATTCAGTAGTTTTTGCTTGACGCGCATAAAAACTGACGGACGACAATCTAAAAAAATTCTGATTGTTATGCGCGGTTGTATGCCGTGCAATTATTTACGATCCGTCGGCAATTCTGTAATATGAATATTTCATGTGACGGTAAATACGTCGCAGCTGGTATATGTTAACGATAGCATATGTCGGTAAGGAAGTTGTTAACTTACCATTAAAATTCATTCCGTATTGCGATGAAGTTGTTTAAAATTCTTTATTTTATGACATATTGTTTTTTTTTCGTCCGAGATGTCGTCACTCATTACTATTTATTTTAATTATTATTAAATTAACTATTATTATTAAAATATGAAATGTTTGATGGCAATATAAAAACAATAAATAATTTGTAATTACAAAAGAAAATTTTTGAGAAAAATTCTAATGTATAAAATTTATTACATGTTTAACTACATCATTGGGTGTGTATAAATTATTTAGAAGTAAACAAAAGCTTTTAAAGAAATTAATTTTTCATTTTATTTTTATTTTAAATATATATTTTAGTACAGTCAATAAATTTAAAATCATATTTTGAAAAATGAGAAAATTACCCTAAGTACGTTTTATTAATAATAAATAACAATTATTATTGGAAAGAAATCGCAAATATAAACTTTTTTTAATTTGTGGATGTTAAAATATAGATACATTAATTTCAAATTGAAATAAGCAATTGATTTTGAACATAAATAAAAATTTCATTATTATTAAATATGTAGATTTAATTATATATCTAGAGTCATTATGCAATATTATTTTAATCAACATAAACCGAATTGAATTATAATTTGTTGTTCTTAGAAATTGAAAATTAAAAATTATCATCGGAAGATTGCATAATTTAATATTTAAAAGCTGTAACTCATTCGACCCGTTGTGTAGAATTTTTTAATATTAAACAGATATTGTACAGTATCAGATAACATTTATTTGGCAATTTTATTCTTCACTGACAAGTTTTGACGTTTGTAAAGTTTTATTCGATATCGAACGTTAATAAAATACCAGTAGCGTAAACCTACTTTTTAACACTTATTTTGCTACACGTGTCACACCTGAATCAAGCAAAATTAATTTTTAATTAACAGTTTTTCTCTCCTTTTTTTTTTTTTTATTACCGAATTTATGAAAAAGACAATTGTAAATTTTAAAATTTTACTGCGCCGAATAAAGATAATAAGATCTTACGTGGCCCACAAGTAAACGATTGTTATCTATACGGAATCTTAAATACTCTTTTTATAGCTCACATGATTTTATAGATAACGATCCTCTTGATAATGATTAAATATTTTTGAATAGTAATGCTTATCAGAATAATGTCATCTAAATAATTTATTTTCGATATAATACTAATTTAATATATAATTCGAATATTTGATATAATATATAAATTTTCTTTTTCTTGGCGTTCAATTTATTAAAACGATAAAAATATCGATGTAAATTATAAATATACCAATTAAACAATCTATTGAAATAACGAGAATAATTGTGATATAAAAATTGACAATTGTTTAACGCTTACAGACAGTTAAAACAAATTGATAAAAGACTTGTTAAAATAATGATAATTTAGATTAAAATAAGCATGTATAAATATTCGTACTATTCACGGATGCCAAGTAAAATGAAGCCAAAAAATGAAAAAATATTCGATCGTTTGTTTATCTTAATGAGCAAATTCATATTATCATAATGTAAAATCCACGTGCGCAAATAAATGTTTAATATACTTATTGATTTTGCAAAAATTTCTTAAATAAAAATGATACAATCCATCGAATAGTTCTTGTTGACATAATAGATTCAACATTTTATCAAGTTGAGTTTTTATCGGGACGTGGACTTATTTCATATAAAAATTTATTTTATTGGCATTTATTTTACTTCGGAAAAACCCATTAAAAATTCTTTAATCTTTTTACCATAATGGATATTTATTTTGAAATAATGCAAAAGCTCAGAGTGTAAAAAGCCTTTATAAAAAAATAATAAACTCGCCGGACGAGTGCGCGAAAAAATAACATCAGGTAAAATATTTTCGGTAAAGTCGAGAAGTGAAAAAAGTGCTTAATCTCGGTCTACATTATGAAGCGTATTATGTCATCGACGCGTCTGAACAACTCGATGGGCGTGTTATCGATGATAAAAATTGGCGTCAGACGTCGTGCTTCGTTGCAACGATTCAATTTAGACCAGAAAGTAGCTAAATTTTATACAAACATTGGATAAACTTTTATAACATTATAACTTTAAAATTTAACGAAAAATCCAAGATATTTCAATAAGTTAAATAAAATTTTTAAATGCCAAGAAAATGTTAAATTTTTTTCACGCAATTGGATATGCTAATATTTTATATAGAAAAAATGTTTAAAAATAAATTTTAAGCTGTGCAAAGTCGATATAATATTATTATTCAACTTTTTGTTTCTAATATTTATTTAAAAATTATGCATATTTTAATTAGATAAACCATAGCGATTAAAAAAAGTATAATTTATTTTAGATAACAGGATTCGACGCATATTTTGCATTAAATAATATTAAATTAAATTTAAATAGAAAATGTTTTTTTACACTCAACAATTTATTATCAAAATATACAAATTATTTTCATAAAAAGTATTTTAAAGTTTGTGTCTGTAAATACTTAAAAAAAAAAAAAAAAAACAAAAAAAACAAAAAATTATATTTGATTTCGTTTAGATCTTTAAAAGCTTGCTAATATCAAATAAAAAATACTATTCTATGCAAATTCAAAGCTGTATGAAAATCTATAATGACTGAAGTACTATAGATATATCGGTCATTGCACTTAACCAATATCACATCGAATGCCGTGGCACGTGTAATTTATTCTCGTTTGCTTTTCTGTCTGTCTCTCTCTCTCTCTCTCTCTCTCTCTTTCTCTCTCTCTCTTCGATCATTTATTGATGCGATCGCGGAATTTTAAAGTGCGTTACACCGTTTCTTGATAAGTACCGCGATATTACATCTACTTTACAATTACATCATATCTTATATTCTTATATTTATATTTTTTTGTTTAAATTTTTCATATTAAATTCTTAGTATCAAAATTTTAAAGCGCATCAAATTATTTTGCGAATAAACAACACAGAATAGGTACCGACTATACATCCATCGTTAAATAGTGAGTAAAGAAAAATAAATAACTAAACTCTGCCGATCGAGCAGAAACATCGCAAACGACGTTACATTAAGTTCAAAGAGTCGAAGAAACACTCGAACGAGCGTCCAACGAAGTTCGCGACTCACGGCAACGATTTCAGCGCGAGCACCGGTAACGACGGTCTACAGCCCCTTTTTTTTTTTTGTGCGATAAAGCAACGCCAGCGAGCGCGGAATTAACAAAATGAAAAATAAAATTAAAAAAAAATAAAATAAAATAAAAAAAAAAAAAAAAAAAAAACAAAAAATGAAAAAAAGAAAACGAACAAAAAGGAAAAAAGCGCATGCGACTCCGAGGCCTTATTGCAGAGATGCGTGTTAATGTTGCAGGTGGCGCCCGCATTCGCCGAAGGTAAAAAATCCGACCGCACGCGCCTCCCGAGAATATTCGCCCGCTGGAGAAAGAGTTCACGCACACACACACACACACAGACACACACATATATATATATATATATATATATATATATAAAAGTACATATAAAGGTATATGTGAGACACTGACAGGTGATGCTCGACGTGCGCATTCGCTCTTTTTATTCGACGCCGCACGACTGCTGGCTGATTGTCTGCCCCCGTTTATTTTCTCTTTTGCGGGCACGAGGCACGCCGCTATTTATAGATGCTTAAATAAATCTCGTCACTTTTTAATGAAACGTGATGCAATTAGCATGAACGTAAAATCAATTTTTTTTTTCTTTTTTTTTTTTTTATTTCTTTTTTTCTTTTTGACAACGACACAACTACGAACACATATATACGTACGATAATTTGTTATGGGAGATAAATACGACTCTTGATCTGTAGCCGAACGGGTGTAGACGAAGCTATCCACGGCAAATGTATCTTTATAATTAACACAGTATTTTTTGAAAAACTAAATCGCCGACATTGCGGAAACAGTTTTATGATTGATCTGCGTAATAATTTTATGTATATTTTGATATTATAAATATTTAATAAACGATTAATAAATTAAAATCCGTTCGTGTAACATTCTAGTCAAATATTTAAAAAAATTTATCAAGCAATCTTGTACACGGGATATCAAGTTTATAAAACACTGTAGCAGGTGAAGATTTTTGTCTACGTTAGCAGAATTTTATCTTTTCTTTCTTTCTCTTGAAGCACCTTGCATACATGTTGGTATCCATGTTGGTAAGTATCCACAAAGTTTTTTAATGAATTTTTAATTATCATTAAAGTCTTTTTTCAAGAAATTGGAAAGGCAACATTTGTTTCACGTGCTTTTATCTTTACTTTCAAAGAAAATTAGTTAAGTTTTGCTTTTAAAAAAAGTTCACAGTTGTACAGTTTACAATTTAAAAAATGTTTTTAGTTATAAAGACATTATAAAATTACCTTTCGATATTTAAATCGTGTATTTTATTAATTAATTGACTGTAATTTTATTTTAAATTTTAATTCCTATTTTCAAAATAGATTCAAAATAGGTATTTTAAATTTAAAACTATTCGCATAACTTTCTATCCTAAAAAATGCAAATAAAGGTAAAGGATAAACTTGAAAGGAGCGTAAAATTATATTATGCGATCAATTCAATCGCTGAAACGTAAGCCGATTAGTCAGAAATTTTCCTTAAGAATGTACGAGCGTAAGCGCATATCGCATAGCTCGCTTAGCAAAAGAAAAAATTAATAAATGGCGAACCCTAAAGATTTCTCGCTGATAAAGTATAACTGGTGCAATGGTTCTCTTTTTCTTTCACTCTGTTTTAATATCAATTTACTGTTTTGATATCGGCGCACTCGATGCACTTAATTAAACGCTTAATCGTGACTACATTTATTCTCCGCGATGCGTGAATGTGTATAACCCAGCGATATTTTTGCCTTTTATACATCGCAAAACTACATTATACCCTGACTTCATTCACTTTCGCGCAGGAGTTTGTTGCGTACGCTCACAAAAATACGAGTCGAAAATGACGTTGCCGTTTGCTACACCTGTGAAAAGTAATTTTTTTTTTTTTTTTTTTTTTTTTTTTTTTTTTTTTTTTTTTTTTTTTTTTTTCATTCTAATTGTTATTTTTCTCCGCGCACTCTTTTACATGGATGTGTGCAAGTACCGTGACTTAATAGAATTAACGCGTGTAAGTGAATGCACGAAGTACGGTGTATGAAAAAGAAATTCTTCAAATTAAAGTATTTAATGGTTTTTTGAGGAAGTCCGAAAGGGTTTCTATGGAAGTTTAATTGGGGTGGAAGATTGTACGATTCGTTTAATCTTTGTAGATATTGAACGATGTTTAATATACACAAAAAGCTTTTTATCTTGCATGAGTTTCCAAAACTTTGATGAAGGTTTATAAAATTTCAATTATTTTCCCGTAGATTTTTAACACTGAACTTAAACTACCTTTCAAATGCAATCTCATATATAAAATAGTACAGTTCGCTCCCTGAGTATTTTGCACCTTTCCCAGGCTAAGGTACTCCCACTACTCGATTGCGAGCTTCGACGGCGCGGGTTTGTTTTGATATGTTATGACAGGAGAAATTTCGTTTCGCGCTCTCTGAGTAATTCGCCCGCGTACTTCTGCTTGTAGACGTATACAAAAGCTCAATAATCATGCAAGGTGACATTTTTTAATAATTTTGATTATTAATATTAATTAGTAATTAATATTATGATCTGATAAGATCAATTATTAATTTTATAAACTGTATTATATGACTATATTATATACTATACGCGCCGTCGAAGCTCGAAATCGAGTAGTGGGGCTACCTCAGCCTGGGGAAGGTGCGAATTACTCAAAGAACAGACTGTATTTTAAAGTACTACGTAACATTAAAAGAAAATTTTAACAGAATATTCGAGAAAAATGTACATTTTTATTTTTATAATACAAGAGCAGCTTCTCGATATTTTTATGCACTCGATCGTCGATAGTTTTTCAACGCAAGGAATCAATTCACAAAATAAAAACAGTACCATATTTCGTGCAAATAAAAGCCAGAAGCATAAAGAAAGAGTCCATGTAGAGAAAAGAGAGCTATACCGCCAAAAAATAATCACAACCATTAGGAAAAACTGTAGAAAATTTTAAGAGAGGCAGGTGAAGTGGATCGATGAAGGGAGGGACAAGTCATAGAGCAGATGACCGAAAAACGAACGCGTGGCGTGCGCTCACTCTCTCCGTCGTACAAAAAGCCCGCTGTGCAATATCACTTGTACGAAGAAATGACTACGTCGTCTACACAGAGTTACAAGAAAAACGATTTACGGGGCTAATCCAGGTGGAAGTATAGGAAGAACAAAAAGAGAGAGAGAGAGAGAGAGAGAGAGAGAGAGATGGAGAAAGGCACAAAAAAGCAAAGAAACGATTCTTTCGGAATGCCACTGAAACTTCACTTTATTGGCTCTTTTCGCACTTCGGAATAGAGGGGCGCGCGTTTACGTCGTAACCGCACGCGTGCGTTTCAGAACAACTATTATGATTAATCGTCCTAGCTTTTTACATAATTTTCCACTGGCGATTTTTTCTTGGCCACAACAAACAAAATTTATCCTATAAATGCATACTAAAGTAGCCCATGAGAGTCAAAGAAAAAAAGTGCGAGAAAGAGAGAGAAACGCTTTTGATAAATGAAGGTCAGAATCTTTGCAGAACAGAGAGAGAGAGAGAGAAAGAGAGAGCATACCTAGCATCTCCGAGGGGGGGCGAGTGTCGCACAGCTTTCACCAGGTTCTCTCTTGACGCACTTATGCATCAGCATAAGCGAATTAAGATTAATCGATTTCGTCCCTGTTCGAGTCTTTGACGCACCGAGGAAAATGAATTACCGCCAATTCGAACGCACGGTACTTATGTAAACAGACAAGGCGAGCCTATTCATGCTGTCACAAGAAAATTTTGTTTTCTTTGCCGAATTGGTAAAGTACGCACCACTGGAAGCCGCTTCTAAAGCTCTTGTTGAATCATTACGAGTATTGTTATCTTTCTACGAAGAATTTTCAGAACGATACAAGTAAAGTAATAAAAAAAATCAATAAAATAAAAGCAATATAAATAAGTAACGTATAAATGTTTATATCAGCACTGAAAAAAAATCTGTTTAAGTAAACAAATCTATGCATAGTGCAATAATTTTGAGTTTAAAATCTATATACTATTTATACTTTATGTAAGAAAATATTGTGATTCAACAAGGAAAAAAGGAAAATTTGAAGGCGCATAGACCAAAAATTTATGCTTGCAGGAGAAAAAGGAAAGAACCAAAATCGACATTCTTTTCGGTAATAAGTCAAAACGGCATAAAACAAAAACAGATCACCGAAACCTCGTCATCGCGTCTCAGCCGCACCATAAAAATGTACTCCTTCTTTGTATTTTTCTGTTTTTTTTCGAAGGAAGCGTGTGTACACGCGTACAAAGTAAAATAACGGAAGACGGTGCGTCTCGAAAGAATAAAGCGCGCGCGTACACAATGAATCCGCGCGCAGAAATCACGCGGAGTAGTCCTTGAAAGAAGTAAACGAATGCATATTACTGTTCCGCTGGATGGATTTCGCGTTTTTTTGGATCCTGTACTTCAACCTATAGCATCGCGCTCTTCACCCTCTTTCGAAACTTTACCGAATGCAAAACCAGAGAAATTTAATACAAAAGGGAGAGTCAATGGGCAAGAGGATGGGGAAGCCCTTTGCACGGGTAACATGTAGCGCGTGAAAACAAAGATATTATGCAGAGATTTTTTTATTGGATTTTTATGGAAGAAATTAAGTATTTGAATGCGCCGGTAGCCGCGCTTATTTCAAATAATTGGATTTTCTTTGCTACTCTTTCAGATAAAAGAAACGATGTAAATTTTATTATAAATTGTGCTTACGAATATAATCGGAGATATATTAAGATTTATTAAATATAAAAATCGAATCATTTATTGGAATATTACGATATTTTTTGTGGAAAATTTCAAAATTAATCATTGAATATCTAATAAAAAGGAAGTAAATTAAATTTTTGGCGACCATATTTGATCATTTTATTTTATGGTAAATTGAAACAAATTGTCGACATTTGATTTTGCACATTTATTGAAAAAGAAAACATTTACCGTTCATTGATTCAAGAAAAACTTAAACAAGCATCAATTCCAATGATCAGTCGATGTAAAAATATTCATCGGGACCAATAAAAGAAATTAAGATCGATCGAAATAAAGAATTTCAGATCAACCTGTACTTAATATGTCGACGAATCTTTTTCGTTTCCCCTAATACACAAACACATATACATACACGAATACAGAAAACATCCGTGTCATCGTATACGTATACGCGCTTCGTGGACCAAGGCTCATTTATTCACACACACACACACACACACACACACACACACACAAACGTTCTCTCATATCGCAAGCGACGCTACAACGACGACGCTCGTATTTTCTTTTCTTGTGTCCCCGGGGCGTAGTAGCGAGAAAAAGTCACCGCCTCGTGCGAAAAAGGATTATGAAATATCGCACAGTGGGGCAACAGTTGGCTTACGCGAATGCACAATTTTCGCCTCGAAAACAAAAACCGCACGCGTAATTGGCCTCTTGGCTTCACAAGCTCCGGAAACTCCGTTTTTTTTCTTCGTCCCCTTTTCTTTTGTTTTGTTTGATATTTAACTTGTTTGTAAACATGCGGAAAGTTGATTCTTTTATTTTAGCTAAATGCTGACGATGTATGATAGTGTCTTTAAAAATTGTCGTTTACGAAGCAAAATTTTTTTTTTTATAAATATGAATATAAAATATAAATGGTTGTAGTAATTGAATGATTTATGAGCCGGTTACGTTTTTTATTCATCGATCGATAAAAACCAACGAAATAAAATAATTTGACAATTAAAAACAGAAATAATTGATTATATACATCTGATTGAATCAGCTTGGAAAGCGAAATACAAAGCGTCGATCTCCGCGGTGAGAAAAAGTCGGGCGCTCGCGCACGCGACACACACCAAGCTCATAATTAATAATATTCCATTCTAATACGATGCCAATGGATAATTTCATGCCTTGGCGTAGTGTTGTGTCGCGCAAGAAAAGTTAAATAAATTTGTCAGTAAACTGTGTGCGACTCGTCGTTTTCTCGACGATACAAGCCTCTACTAATACTAATAACGGCGGCTCATTTCTCATCATTTTCTCTCTCTCTCTCTATTTCTCTCGATATCTTTATAGCTATACACTTTCTGTGGTAATCGATCGAAGACCGCGTGCAACGCGGTTTTCAATTTGTCCTCGTCGACATGAGATCGCACGTCGCGCGCTTGATTGCACCGGAGTATTACGAGAAAAATATCACAAAATTCAGCGCGTGACGGTTTACGAAGGCGCGCGCAAATACTAGCGCGAGGGGCAATGCTTTTAGAAAAATCTGTTGAGTCAGCCCCTCGTGTCGAGTCTAGCAGTTTTATTTTATTATACAAGTAGGGTGCACAATTACGTGGCGTACGTTAAGCATTCATTCTTGAAAAAGTATCTATGTTTCGCGCGAAAATTTGAGCATGCCTTCGATCGTAAATTAGATATTCAACCAGAATAGATATTTTTTCGGGTTATTTCTTTTCTTCATTCTATCGAAGAATCTCTATTTTTCTTTTTATTATATGCCTATTTGAAAATTATAGTTTTTGCAACGACAAAATTTTTCTTATAACTTTAGTAATAAACGCTTACGCTACAGTTTTACTGTGATTTATTTGCTGCTCTAATTATTGCGAAGAAATTTAAACTAGTAAATGTTATATAACTAAAATTTAAATTTGAAAAAATAATTAAAAATTTTGAAATAAAAAAATTTCATAATATTAAGGTTTCAGATGTAAATAAAGCAAATTAAAAAAAAAAATTTTATTTCTACGCGCGCACCATATAAATTACAAATATAACAAAACCAACCACTCAACAAAAGCAATTTCACGTGTAGCTCTTCTCCCCCTCCAAATTTTTTACCAATCGCATACGAGAAATAAAGAAACAGCCGCAGCGCGTATTTGTTGGTTTTCCTGCTATGATAGCCGGAGGTTGCGGCAACGAGTACTAACTATACGTGTACTCTCGCAGTATATAAAAAGGTGGGCACATACGATGATCGTGAAGACGGGCCGAACGGCTTAAAGCTTTGGTTCGTTCGTGCGCGCGCGCGCGCGCGTAAAGGAGCACATCGGCAATGTAAGCGTGGAGCAGCTGTCGTTCTTAGCACCTGCCCAACATACAGTGCCTTCTCTCTTGCTTCTCTCCGTGCGATCAATCCCGTCGCCCGAGCAGCCGCTCTCCGCGTGCATGTGTACATTAAGTATACGTATATACCACACTCGAGCGCGATGTTACATGCCCGTAAGATGCTCGAAATGCCCTCCTGTTCTTTGATTTAATTAATGAGGCACTTTTGCCGCCTGTACGGAAATCGAGGAAAGCCACCTTTTCGCGATACGATTTATATATATATATATAAATATATATATATATATATATATCTTTGCTATTTGTTTTGAATTTAAGCAAAAAAATAATGACGTTTTACTCGAAGAATGGCTTACATTAATTAGGCATTATTAGTTTTCGTTGATCTTTTTTTTTTTTAATTTTATTGCTACTCTTTGTTTTAATTCAATCCGAATGCGAATTGAAGCGAATTTATTATGGCTTCAATCGTAACTGTATGATTGATATCGTAACAAATAAAATTAATTAAAATTCAGTTATTTTGAATTTCATTTGTTTCTTTCTTTGGTTTGCAATCAAAGGAAAAGAGTCTGCAACGAATGCGTATCGCAAGCCTAAAATAATAAAATACATCTGTCTTATCTGTATGAATAATCTTACTTTGTAACGCAATATATTTGAATAATATAAATTAACATATATTCAATCAAACTTTGAGCAATTGTTATTCTATAAATTAAAATTTTAATTTCACGCTTTGTAAGCCCTGCCGATTTTCGATCAAATACTTTTGTGATTATATTATAAACGCAAGAGAAAGAGAATAATAATTAGAATGAAAAAATGTACAAGTTTTCGATTTCACAGAGTGTCTGAAAAGAGATATTATACGAGAGCGCGTGTGCCAACGGTTAGACATTATAAATTGTAATTGCGCGAAGAATTTTAATCTCACTTGACAACCGATAATTTAAATTTCTCTCGGACTCTTCGTGATTTCGAATCCCAAATTTCCAGAATCTCTCTCGCGGCTACGTCTTTTGGCACCTCGCGAAATAAAGTCGTCTCCGTGTTTCGCGCACAAACATAAACCGGCCTCAAAGTCGGTTACCGGCAAGAGGAATATAAAAAAAAAAAAAAAAAAAAAAAGAAATAAAACACAAATACGAAAGAAAAAAAAACAAATGTTAGAGAACGACGATAAAATTACACACGAGGGAACAGCAGCCCCGGAAAACTCTTAATCGTGACTCACTCGCGCCGAGAGACGAGGCGAAGAGAAAGAGAGGGAAGCGCACGCGTCTTTCTGCAATTTTAGTATTCGGTAAATTGCCTTCCTCTCCTCGTCCATCATTATGCAGCTACGTGACGCACATTATGCATTTCGGCCAATTTCCTCCCTCTATAGCTGCCGAAAATTCGCGCGGCATCGAAAAAAAGAGCCGAGCTGATGCTTGTTTCCTGTGAGAGGGTCGTCGGCAAGACGAGAAGAGAAAGCAAGAAAGAGTAAGTGAGAGAGAGAGAGAGAGAGAGAAACCGCGATGCATTCGGGTAGCATAGTAGAACGATGCTTATTCGATTTGAAGTTTGACTGGCTGCTGCCTGAATTTTTAAGGCAGCCGCGTATATCCTCTCTTGGTAAGTGTTTCCATAGAACGATTTTAGATTTTTATCGAAGGAATACGATGTCGCCGCTTAACTTTATAGTGGACACGTGTTAAATTCTTACGTCTGCGTCTCCTCACAACGATGTATTGTATAAAATCTTTTTCGTGTACATTTAAAATTTTTACCTTTCTTTTTCAATCTTCAAAATTAATTCGACAATGTTTAAATGCATAGTATAGAAAAAAAAAAAAAAAAAAAAATGACAATTTAACCAATTCTAGCTTGTGTTGATTTAATAATTCACACTTGATTTATGCATTTTTAATAAAATAAATGAGATTCATTTGCATATCACTTAATAAAAAAAAATGTTGTATTTTAAAAGCACCTTTATGAATGTCAGCTCAGAGCTTTGACGTGAATGAAATGATCTAAAAAAAGTTACACATTTCACGACTGTAGTCAATGAATATTCCTCACAACAGCTTATCACAATTACGTTTTATTTACCTCAGATATTATCAATAAATGACTCATAAAATTCACCGTCGATCATAAGAAAACGTCAGATTTAAAAAACTTTCTGCTCGTTCTCCCCATTTATTAACTTTTCTGCAAGTACAGTGCACTGTATTATAAATGCTTATCCGATTTATCGTCGTTCAAATAAAAAGGCTATCGAGAAACACCAATACACACGATTATCCGACCGCTCGCGTAACTCGCGCAAGATCCTCGCTCACGTAATTCTTAGATGTTAGTCTCGCCCGAGGGGGCAATCGATATTATATTCCGGGTAATCGATAGTTGTCGAACATTGGCCAGCATTGTCGAATAGATTTCTTGATTGATCTGTTGCTTTCGTACGAACGCGTTGAAGCGAATGTTCACCGGGTTGCAAATATTTGCAAAGGCTATCGGTCATTCCGTTGAAAACCGGATGTGTAACTTTGCCCGCCGATTTCTCGCTAAAGTACAAATGCACTGTTAGACTTGAAAATTGTTCGCTGTTTTAATAAAAAAATGCCGTTGTTTGCTTCTCTCGATGCGAGCGTCAGAGTGGAATTGTTTATCCGGTATATTCTATGATTATTGATTTAAATTTAAACGTTAACCGATTGAATTCACAGAAAATCAAATATGTTTTTAAAACTAGAGTGAAATTGATTTTGTAAATTTAAATTAAAATAAATTTGCTTTATAATTTAAACACTTATTTTGGACATCAATTTATTTTGCTTATCTTGAAAAAAATTTGAAAAATATGCATATTATTATTGTAATATTATATCATAAAATATGCATATATAATAACGGGCATATTTTACGCCCGTTAGACAATTTATTATTTTTTTTTTTTTTAAATTCCAAAAAATCGCATCGTTTTTGCTTTTTCAAAACGTCGAAAGAAGAACTCGTAGAAACGTGAGCAAACACAAACGCTTTGATACGATTGGCAAGCAAAAGAGAATAATTTAAAAATTTGTACAAAGCCCAAGTTCGCTCCCATCACGCAGCCCATTTTTTCCTCGACAAATTACCCTCATCATTTCAAGGGTTTACATCCATGACCGAGAACAGCAACAACAACAAAGCGGGCGGATGTTATCGAAAACAAGGTTACTCGAGTGCAAAGGACAACGGCACAGATCGCGCGAGTGCGCGCGCGATTCCTTTATATACTCGCACTATATTTCGACTCTCGGCGGGTTGACCGCGCATGTGCCCGCGATTCCACGTAACGGCTACAAAATGTAGCGGAGCGCACAAAGGATCTTTGTTGCAACCGGCCCGAAATAATTTAGAGCAAACCGCACCGAAGGCAACTAAAGGCGACACGCGATTCTCTCGTGGCGCAGTTTCTTCGAGTCTTCTTCGAAGAAGAAACGTGCGTTCCCTATCCTCTTTCCTCTCACGAAATCAAAACAAGAGCGTCGCCGAGCAGGTGTTGCGCGTCCGAACAAGAAAAACAAAATTCCACCGAGAGGCCTACGGGGGCTGCAACTGCGTTGTATGGGAGGAAGGAAGAAGGACGCAAAACGAGAAAATCGCTACTCTCTTTCCCTCTCTCTCTGTCTTTATCCCGCGCGCGCGCGCACGACTCGATCTTCCACTGCGATAATGGTCGACGCTCGTCGCGTGCCAGCTGCTAAACTGCAGGGGTAGGCCGGCTCTTCGACTCACCTCTCCTTTTGTTTTTCTTTTCGTTTCCTTAGGTGCACATTCACTTGCGTCCCTATATATTTGGGCGCTGTGCCGAAAAAAGAAAACAACGCTGCGAAGATGGGCAACATACTCGGAATGAAATAAGAGGTTATACGTCTTCGGGTTGGATTTGAAAATGCCGCGCTTTTTTCGTCCATTGAATTGAGCTTTGTCTTGTCGAGTTGATGATATTAATTTATTTAATTACTTGTTTTCATTACGAAACAATGTTTGTCGATATAATTTTAACGTTAAAATAAAATTAAATTTAAAACGAAAATGCCACGAGTTTAATCATTTGTTGCTCCCAAATACATAATTAATTTTTCACGATATAATTTAGAGCATTATGTGTGCAGAAAAGAGATATTTTTTTTAAAAAGATATATCATAAAAACTTATCGATGTGCATACCAAATTTTCTCGAAAAGGTGCACGAAATTTCTTAAACTCACCCCATAAGAATCGAGCGGCTCTTCGAAAAGCAAGCGCACGGTTTAGCGCTCGAGTAAATCGACGGAGAAAATCGGAGCACGCGCGCTCGTTTACCTGCAGAAAGACTTACACGTACACATACGTGTATATATGTAGGTATATGTATATTTATACGTATAAGCGATCTTCTTGAACGATAATAACAGCGCATCGGACGCGTGCCAGCTGGTAAAATCCGCTCTCCCTCTCCCTTCGAAGCGCGCGCGTAAAAGAAAGGAGCGAGCGAGCGCGCTAAAGAGAAAGGCGAAAAGACGAAGAAATCATGCCCCGACTCCTCGGAATCGCGAAATATACATTGCGACGCAATCTCGAGGGCAGATGCTCTCTCGGCCCTATATAGACCTCGGCCACCTTACGTCGCGCACGTGTTGCACAAAAACCCGGGGCCACGCGATTTTTCCCTCGGGCCCCGTACCTATAACTACATTCATATATATATATATACACATCTACGGATAAATACATCGTATATTCTACATACTCTCTTTCGTGCGGCAAACAAATGCTGCCGTTGACTCCCCCTCCCCCCCCCCTTCCACCTTATACACGTGCATCCCTCTCATATAACGGCGAACACTCGTCGTTAAACTCGCTCTTCCATTTACGTAAAACATCTTTTACTGTTATTTTATAGCTTTTGCCACTTATTTTGCATAATTTCGAGGTTTGCTCGCTACTGTTATTAGCTTAGAGCAAGGTTTCGAAAGATTCTTTCGCTCTTTCTATATTTTTCATCTGTTATGAAAGGTTTTAATATCTTGATTAACTAAATTTTAAAGAATATGGATGATAATATCAAGTGATAGAATGATTTTTACTGTAATTTATATCTGCAATTACTCTTTTAATAATTGATTAGTTAAAAGCACTTTGAATATTTGTTTTAAAATATTTGTTCCATATACTAGTTAATAAAGCATTTCTGGCTTTTTAATATAATAAGAAAAGATATTTTAATTTATTTCCAAAATTAATTTCACTTTAGAGTATTATGTTACATTAATTTATACAATATCGACAGAAAAAAAGTGTAATCTTCTAAAATCTCACTTTATGAGGTACTTGTATTACAAACAACAATATTTGTACTTTATATCTATATTCTTATAAAAGTCGATCGGCTTAAGACCTCATTAAAATCCGAAACTAGAAGTATATCTATAAAGTATATTTCGGAAAAATAATTATTTCAAGTCTTTTATATTATAAAGTAGACTAAGGAACTTATTATATAAATTAACTTAAATTAAAAATCATAAAAAAAGCAACAAAAAAAAAAAAAAAAAAAAAAAAATAAATAAATGAAAATTAATAGGCACATTTCTTGCCAGACACTCCTCGAAGTACGTCGCCCTCTTGAGTGTATAACAGTCGTTAAATCGTAGTCGAGCTACATACAAATCCTCCCCTTAAATAATGATAATGGCCGGTCGCGAAGGTTCTAACGCAAAATAAATTACGCCGCGCGCCGGCGAGGTTTACAGAAAAACTAGAGAAACGAGCCGAGCTCTGTCGAAAGGTCCTCTATGCTATTGTCGCAAGGCTCTTCTTCCCTCCATATTAACTGTCACTCAAGCGTCTTTACGAGCTACCCCGTATGCGAACAAACGCGCGCGCGTGTCTTCGACCCTCATATCCAACGTGTAAATCAGAATCCTTAAGGAGAGTCTCGTGGTGCGCGTGATATAATTTTGTGCTACCTACTCGCACCTTCGATTTTTCCTCCTTGACGCCTTGCCCTATATATTAATAATGGATTGTGTACAAGGAGATTAGGTCTTTTTAATGATCACGGGATGATATTTTCAGCTAAGACTAGTTTCGGCCGATTTAGGCCGACCTATTCTTTAATTTACGTCGGTTTGTACGAGATTGAATAGCCGGATTGTCAGCGGCTAACCGCGTTTTTTTCTCTTTTTTTTTTTTTTTTTTTTTTTTTTTTAACCGCAACCCAAAAAGGCAATTAGAATACACAATGCGAAACACAAACGAAAATTTAGGACGAAGTGTTTGGGAATTTTTTTCACAACTATTATAGAAAACTTGCTTACATTGTGTGATAAAATAGGTGCAAGACATTATAAACCTGCATATAAATTATAAAAAATAAATAGTAGCAGATTAACGGATTAGGCGCTTCGTTTAGCTCAAATTTATTTGCTGAAAAATATTTATTTATTTATTTATTTTTTTTTTTTTATTTATTATAGCTACTATATTATCGTCGTGTAGCTATCACACTGGGTACAGCTGGATTCCAGTGTGAAAAGCAAATTAAGATAATAAAAATGTAATTAGACACTAATAATATGTGCTGCACTTATAGTTACAGATTTAAAAAAAATTTTATAAGTATAATATAACTGATTTTTTCAATTTATTATTTTACGATCTTTCTGTTTCTAATTAATTATAAATAAAATCTTAAAACGCTCACTAATCGATCGTATCATTCCCTTTATCTCATTCGTAAATCCTTATGATGAATTTTCGTAATATCGCCCTGTCTACACAATTCAGAGTGCAGAGTCTCAAATACAGAGTACAATAATTAGCGCTGCGAATAAGCTCAAAAACACATACGCGCGCGTACACGATCGGCGCAGCAGGTGGGCACAAATTACCACGAGCTTCCTGTCACGGAAAAAGAGAGAAAGACAAAGAGAAAGGAAAGAAACAATAAAGGAAGATACCGATAACTAGTGTGCACGAGCTCGGCATCGGGAGAGTTTTTCGAGAAATCACTGGGTTCGGAAGAGGATCAAAAGAAAAGAGAGAAAAAAGAAACCGATGCCAATCACTCGAATGCGCTATCCTCTTCTTTTCAAGGATAGTAACCCTACCCTTTACTGCGAGCACTTCTTTGCTTATTCTCTTTCTTTTTTGTCCAAAACGCTGGCTCTTCGACCTTCTTCGCTTTCGTCTTTTCATTCTGCTTGCGTTTGCTTTCTCTTTCGTTGACTTATTCTTCTTTCGTTTCTTTTTTTCGTACGAGCCTTACTTCACAACTAATTGTCTTTTAACAAGCTGCTGCTTTGTAGGATTTATCGACAATGCGCGAGTTGAATAAAGAAGTTTCTGCTATGTAGAATACGCCTAATCGAGAGATTACAGCTAATGCTCTCCTGTGGCAGCTTTGCGTCACATAAAGTATCAGGTACTAAACGTATATCTCACTTTTTTTTTTTTTTTTTTTTTTTTTTTTTTTTTTTTCTTCAAAGCCTTCTTACTTCAAAACCTAATAATTATTATGAATTGGGCACTTTTATGAGGGTTTTCTTGAGGCCGACAATATTTAAAACAAAAAACTGATATTATTTATGATGTCTTTCTACTTGGAACATTTTTTTCGTCATAGTTGAATTATTTTCATAAAGATAAATAACGATTTTTTTTTTTTTTTCGTTTATTGAACTCAAATGATAATCATTTGTTTTTATAAATATTTTCAAAATGTCAGTATAAGTATCGAAATTTAAAAGTAAGTATTTTGTAAATAAATCAACACATCTTCTAACGATAAATCCAAAAATGTAAAATACACTCGTTACCCATTGCATACGTTAGAAGATCCAACAGATCGAAAGCAGTGTAATCAATCATAGCCGGAGGCTAATTTTAATACGAGGTTAGAAAATCCGATCCTTTCTAAGAGTAAGAAAAAACGAAGCAGCTGAGATACTTAGATGCTGCTCAAAGTCGTTTGGTCCCTCGCTGATGGGAAGACGTCGCACGGCCGGACACATCTCTCTCTCTCTCTCTCTCTCTCTCTTTCTTTCCCTGCTTCCTAGAGCTCTTTCTAAGTGATCCCGGGGATGTGCTTAAACATTTATCAACCGAACATCTGGGAGGGAGAAAGAAGTATATTCTCCGCGTCGACGTTTTCTTTCTACTCTTGCATGGAAATAATCGCAACTTCTTTTTTTCCCGAGCCCTCCGCGGAGACGCATTTGTACGGGTACGTACACGTGTGACCCCTCGTGCGATCGTTCGACTCGCCCATCGTTTTCCTATTTTTGAGGAATTCTAAAGAAATCGTTCCAAGGCCTTATTTTTGAGTAGAAACGCTTGAATTTCTCGATGATTTCGTTGCCGATCGTCCGTAGTCTTTCGGTTTATACGTATGCTAGTCGCGCGTTGTCCTTTTAGAGTGATGCCGATACATTAGGAATTCAAAGTGTACTGAATAAACTTACTTTTTGAAGTCGATAAAGTGGATTTTTTCAAAACTTCTGATTTGATATTCGTGCAAATTCACCATTATTTTAAAATGAATGTTAAAACACATTACAATAGTGCTGCAGCAAATCAAATTTTCATTATAATAATTAGAAGGAAATTTATTTTTCAGCATCGACTATTATCCATTTACGTACATTCACGGAAAATAAATTCTAACTCTCATTTTCAGAGTTAGAGCGCCCTCCATCTATAATATCAAATGGCTTACACTATTTCAAATTAAAATTTCTTGCAATGTTTACTTAAAATACATTTTTTTAAGGCATAGAATGTGTTTTACAAGTAATGTATGTCGATTTTATAAATTCTGTACATGTGTTATTGTGTAGCAGTATCGCTGTCGTCCGTTGAGAGTACAAACATCAACGTACAGAAATTGCAAACCTCGTCTCCCACGGAAGGAGACGGCCTTTGCAACCAAATTGTAAGCCCCGTTCACCGATGCATAAGTAGAATATATAATGCGAACGACGTTGTATAATATATATATAGAAAACAGAGTTTTTAAATTATACAATGTTTACATTAAAAAGTGAGTGGATAAACAGTTACCCTATTTTTATAAATAATATTAATACTTTCTTGTACGAAGAGGTTATTTTTGCTTGTTTTTGGCGACACTCGTGCAGATACCAAAAATATTTTACTTATACGCAACTGTATAGCGTCTATGGGAGGGGCTTGAAATTTTGTTGTAAAGGCCTTCTCCTACACTGTTAAAAAAGTTATTAATTTTAATACACTTTTAATACAAATTTTTTATTTGGATTAATAAACATCGTCAATTAATTCAAATTTAATATATCTGTATATTAATTTTAATAATATAATTAATTTTAATATAGTTTTCAAACACGTAAGTAATAAAACTTTAAGAATAAAATTATTAAGTTTAAATTAATAAAAATGTGCATTAATTTTTTAATTATTTCTTAATTTTAATACAATATTAATACAAAAGTATTTTAATTTTTAGCTGTGAGAGATTTTGAACTTTGAATTAATACAAGTTTATTAAAAATAAAATATAATTTGAGTTTTAACAGACTATTTATATATTTAATACATTTGTATATTAATTTTAATAAAATTAATAAATTTATTTATAAAATAATTTTATTGACACTTTCTTTTTAATTATTTTCAACAATTTATTTCTACATTTTAAATAAAATTTATAACTAAATTGATTTATTAAATCAAATAATATAACAATTTTATTTGTTTAATATTATATTATTTATTAATCAAGAAACATTCATGACATAAACTTTAATATACATATATTAAATTTACAAATGTCATTGAAAAATTAATTCACAATTGTATCTTAAAATTAAGAAACGTTAATGACATAAATTTTAATATATGTATATTAAAATTGAGATGGTGTATGAAAGATGATTAATATGTGTATTTGAAATTTAATATACGTATATGTAAGATTACTTCCATTACATTTATATTAAAATTAATATAGAAATTTTT
Source organism: Chalcis sispes (assembly GCA_949987625.1). Taxonomy (NCBI): domain Eukaryota; kingdom Metazoa; phylum Arthropoda; class Insecta; order Hymenoptera; family Chalcididae; genus Chalcis; species Chalcis sispes. The sequence continues at coordinate 1,666,346 of OX465094.1, read as the reverse complement.
AACAGTGTACTATAGGAGTCGAGCCTATACTGTAAAGCCAATATTCTTTTCCGTATATATATATGCATATTTAAAAAAAAAGAAGTAAATGGTATTTAAAAATAGCGAGAGATTTAATCGCGGCGGAGGCTCCATTCTTCGATAAATTAGCGGTTTAGCAAAGACTAACCACACGCGTATGCAAACGTCGTCTACGTTTACGATGCAGTCGAGGTTGTTATATACTCGTAAAGCGACGCGTATGCGGCAACAAAGATACAAACGGCACGACGCATATCATGTATGTACGAATATGCATGAGTAATGGGTGTAAGTACATTGGTCTAATAAGTGAGAAAAGATTTAGTCCGGCTAACGTATTCTATTCCTTACAGCCGTTTTTAAGTGGCTGGAAATATTTCGGCAGAGATACTTTCAAGCCTAAGATGTGCAACCTCTAACTCGATTGTCGTTATCGATAAATAGCGTAAAGATTTACTTGAGAAATTAGAGTTTGGATAAACATTTCGAGATGTTATGAGTATAGTTTCATTTAATATAAAAAATTGTCAATCGAATTTCTTAGCACCGTAATCGTGATTTTTATTTATTATTATTGATATTTATTTTCAAAAACTTATAAAGTAAAAAACTTTAGCATTGTTATTGATAAGCACAAGGAAACAAACTTTTATTTCCATATACATTGTTCGATGTCGGACAAGCGATGTAAACGAGTAGTAAGCTACTAAAAATTTATCGAGTGACAAAGAAAAATGAAAAGTTCTTTTCCACGGAAAGATTAATGCTTTACCGTAGAAAAATACAGACAAAAGCCAAGAGAGAATCTGCAAGCCAGATGTTTTGTTGTCCTTTTATTATCCCATCTATTGGAACTCTTTCGAACCCGAAATTTTCAGCTTTGTAATAGGTTTTCGTTTTTCCTCTCACCTTTTCTCGGGTATTGCGGTATCGATTCTTCTGTGTCACTCGAGTGGTACGAATTATACACACCGGGAATTTGAATGTCGGCTTTTTGGCCCGTTTCTCGAGCCCGTTACTTAGCCCTCAACTTAGTTAACCGAGTCTTTTTTCTCTCCCGGCGAATCTCGCGATACAACGAGGGACTTGGATGTAAGTATATTATTAGCTCAATGAGCCCGCATCCGCACTAATAAAACTAGATGCATCTTGATAAAACTAGATAATTTTCTGTAAAAGTTAGAGTTAGCGAGAAAGAGAGTCTTCTTAGAAATTTGGCTGGTTGACGCTAAGGCTCGTTGTGGGAAGGTCGGAGCAGATGTCGCTGAGCTTAATAAGCCCGTTGTTAAATGTGGTGCCGAGCATTATCCTTTGAAACGAGCCGAGTCTCTTAAATATTCGAAGCTGATAATCGTCCCTTTGGTCATAACGTACCGAGAACGCACGCATTAAGAATCATTTTTACGCCGCTGTTGAGAGTTTTGCGATCGTTAAAATATTGCATCGATACACTCTTACGCGTAATCGCTTTTGCCATGAACCGTTGAAACGGTTTCTCATTACAATGAAGAAAAGCATTTGCGTATTAAAAAAAAAGAAAGCTGATATGTTTGACAGCGTACGCTTTTCGTCGTAAAATTTTTACTCAGCGATGTTCTCGTCAATATTTTCGTACCGAAAGATAAACGGGTTAATGACATACATCGTGTCATGAATAACCTTAGTCGTTATTACGTTGTTATTACAATTTTTTTAAGACTCGTTATGCTTTACAACATTCTCATCACGTCGCAAGTATAAAACTAAAAAAATTTGTTATTTAAAAAATAATTTAATACCATCTGTTTGAAAAATTCTAAGTTTTTTTATTACAATTTATTTATTTTTACTCTAATATTTAATGTTTGTTCCATCGGTCTGTAAAAAATTTCTTAAAAAATTATAATTTCGAAATAAACGAATGTAGAATTTATTTTCCCGAAAGTATAAGCCGTATATAATCGATACATAGAGTAAATGAAAATTCAATCTCGTAAGCATTCGGCAAAAAGGAAGATAATCGTCGACATCTCTTGAGTACGCAATTTGTGTAAGCTCGAGGATTAGACGAACGAGCGAATGAGTGGAATCAGGGAAAGTTCGGGTTTAAGAAATCGAGTTTTCCGGTTGGTCGAGCGGTGCCGTTGCCGCGCGTATTTCGAGCATGGCTAGCGTAATAAGCAACTCTCCACTCTCTCTCTCTCACTCCCTTTCTCCCTCTCTTCCACGTACGTCCGACGGAATATTTCGCGCGCGAAGAATTATATCTCGGTCTCTAATTGCCCAGTCAGTGCTCAGAGCCTCGGAGCGGAGCAAGCTCGACGCTTTTAATGTAACGCACACGCGGAAGATGTAATTTCCGCCACGTATATATCAAGAACGCGCGCCGGAAGCGCTTGCCTGAGAATGGCAAGTGGCCAACTCCGAGTGAGAAAGAGAGAGAAAGAGAGTGAGTGAGAGAGAGAGAGAGAAGTGCTCGATCGATATCCTTCGCCGGGCGAACCTCTTCTTCTTCTTCTTCTTCTACTACCACTACTACTCTTACTTCTTCTATACATACAGTCCTTCCGTCCGCTCGTGAGTTGTGTTTTCTTGTGCTCGTATAATAGCTCGTCTAATGTTTCTTACGATTCTTTCATGTACGTTACTTCAACCTTTTCCCATCGCGCATTCTCTCGTTATCTCTTTTCGATGCTAAAAGTTTCTAAAACCATTGAACGCTATGTGTGCTTATATTTATTTTTATTTAATTCTTTTCGTTTAATTACATAAAGTATTTTAATATACACATATTTCAATTCAATAATGCTTTCACTTGTAATAAAAAAATCAATCATAACGATTGTTTTTACATAAACTTAGATCGATAATTTATCTAGTTTTAAAATATTCAGCAAGGTATACGAATTGACGTATTTAATAGAAACAAAGTCGTAATAAATTTAAATACAGTCTGTCAAGTAAGAGCGTGGTCGTGTTAATTTATAAAAAAATTTATTTGATGAAACTTTCATATTTATATATACATTGTACACATTACAAACAATGATGCAATTTGGTCAATAATGTGTCCAGTCACCACCGGCGTCGATAATTGCCTGGCATCTCCGAGGCATGCTTTCTACTAATTTGACGGCGTATTCTAGTGGCAAGGATCTCCAGATCCGACGAATTTCGTAAGACAACTGCTTCAAAGTGTATGTGCGTCTTCCACGAAGCTTCCGTTTAATATATGCCCACACATTTTCAATAGGGTTTGCATCAGGCGACTGCGACGGCCAATCCAATGTAACGATGCCAGATTGAGTCTTCCACTGAGTACAGAGCTTGCTGCGGTGTTTAGGATCGTTGTCCTCCTGCAGAATCCAATCTTCATTTTTTGTGATGAACCATCGTTTGGCAGATGGCAGTAAAGCCTTTTTGTAGATTTTTATCATTTTCTCGGCATTTAGGTTGTCAGTAAAGAGGTGCAAAGTGCCGAATCCCTGCTTTGAGAAGCAGTCCCAAAGATGCACCTTTATTCCATGTTTTACGGTCCGCTGAACAAGCCTATTGGTGGAAGTTGACCAGGCTCGCGTGAGGACAGAACGTGCCCATATAGAACAATCATCGGTAAAAATGACATTTTCAAAATCTCTATCAATATTCTCATGCGCCCAAGCGAGTCGCTTTGTCACATGTTTTTCAGTCAACAGAGGCTTCTTCATTGTGTTGCGCCATTTCAGATGATGAGTACGAAGATGGGTTCGGATAGTTTCGTAGGATATATCTAAACCTTTTGCCATTAATTTTGCTTGTCCTTGCCGCAGTGTTAAAGCAGGATTCCGCGAAAACAGATTCACTATTCTTTTTTCATCTTTTTTGTTCACTTTTCCTATCGAGCCACGTTCTGGTAAATCATCGACATTTTTAGTCACTTTATATCACTGTATCCACTTCTGTACAAATGCCTTCGACTTTCTCATACATTTAGCAGCCGCTGATTGCGACATTTTGGGACCTTTCGGGTGGATGCAAAGGAACACAGCCTCGTAGCGCGACGCGTACTTAGCACTCATGGCGTTTAACGTGATTCTCTTTCAAAAGATCAACGACAACTGAATCTTTGTTAACAATGCATCAAGGACAAAGCTTTTTTCTATTGGCTTGCGAAAGAATTAGAGCAAAATATTTTATTACCTGTCGGTGAGGTCGACCACGCTCTTACTTGACAGACTGTAGATGCAGCGTTAATGACATTATTCAACGATACAAAAAAAAAAGAAAAGAAAAATTGTCGTTGTTTGATTGATTGTTAACGTTGAAAAAAATCTTCGTTTCCGAAACCTCGAGAATGACCAAAATCGATTGAGTTTAACCGATAAGAAAAATCTTCTCCGTTTCATCCACTTCTTTTTCATCTGTCTTTCTTATATTCTCTCATTCTCAGCATACGAAGCGGAGTCGATCCAATTATGAGACATGCTGACAAACGTCGTAGGAGGCCATGTGTACCTAAGCTTTTTCTCTCATTCGCTCTCACGCGAAGAAGAATGTAGAGAAGGAGATAATTGTACGAATCAAGAGAGAGAGAGAGAGAGAGAGAGAGAGAGAGAGAAAGAGAGAAAGAGAGAAAGAGAGAAAGAGAGAAATCATACTTTCTTTTCTTTTACTAATCCGGAGCGGAACAAGTGTCTCACCACAGAAAGATGAAAGATAAACGGAAACATGTTCAGTGGGATTTTGAAGACAAATGCATCTCCCTCAATCAGTCACGGGATTTAAATCAATTTTTTTTCCTTTTTTTCTTCTCCGCTTAGCATGACTTTTTTAATTGTCAGATGAAATTTGTTCAAGTGATATTAATTTACATCTAATTGCGTCAATTATATTCCTTAAAAAAATTTATAAAACTTTTTTCATAATTTTTTTTCCACGCGAATAATTGTTAAAATAAAGTAATAAAATTAAAAAAAATTAAATTTTGACTTATTACAAGGGGCGAAATAATAAAACATGGTTTGATCGTTTAACTTTGCATAAGTATAAAAACGTTTACATTGTCAAAATAATTATTCATACTTTATTGTAATTTCTTTTTATTAGCTAAATAAAATTAAATATAATTATAAAACGAAGTTTATGCTTTATTTCATTTGTAAATATGAAAAGCGCGTTACACACTGTATAAGTTTTATTATCTTATTTAACGAGGCGTAAAATTGTTTTGACTAAACATAACTTTGTATAATTGACCGACAATTTCATTACAAAAAAAAAAAAAAAAAAAAAAAAAAAAAAAAAAAAAAAAAAAAAAAAAAAAAAAAAAAAAAAAAAAAAAAAAAAAAAAAAAAAAAAGAACTCTTGTGTGAAACGCTTTTAAAAAAAATAACCAAGTTAAAGAAACTACTTTATTATCTACTAAGAAATCTATAGGCAGCTGTAAATATTCGTCCAAAGCTTGCACTTCACTCAACAAAGAGAAAACTCTCAAACGCACGCATATGAATTTAATGAATATAATAATAAAAAAAAGCAAAAAAAAAAAAAAAAAAAATGAATAACGCTAGAAAAAGAAAGATAGAACATAAAAGCGGAAAGGAGAAAAAATGCAAAGCGCTCGATGTATAGTATTTACCCTCTCGCGAAGAAAGAAGTGCCAGTTTACGTGTGAGTCCGTATTACGATGTGCAAGCCTCGTTATAAGTATGTTGCACCTCGCTAAAAAGTATATGGATTTAACAAGCGAGAAAAAAGGCAGAGAGAAAGAGAGAGAGAGAGAGAGAGAGAGAGACGAGTTTCCGCTTGGTCGTATACCCCGCCTATCCGTTATAAATTGAACCGCTTTTGTCGGCCAAAGAAATTTATACAGTTGCACGCGTCGTCGTATCTTTATCCCTTTTGCTTGCGTAACTTTGCCTCGCATATTGGAAAAAAGCTGATCGCACTCTACGGTGTTAGATTTTTCAAATTCTATATGCAGCCTCGAGCTACATTCTCTGTTAAATTATTTAGGAAAAAATTCGATATTGTACGTCATTTTTTAAATTCTTAAAGCGTGCACGCCTAAGTCTTTTAAACTTGCGAGTATGCGCGTAAAGTATACTGTGAATTGCTCTCGAGTACGGGTAACCTTATAGTTTGTCGAAGGAATAATGAGAGATTCGCTCAAATGGATAATTATCATAACATTGGCTCATTAACATGACAATAAATATGAACGGCGCACATGTATCGGGCTTGCTGGAGAAATTCTGCGCGCAATTGTGCTCGTGTACGAGTATATGCGTCCCCGAAAGGTTTCGGAGACGACTTGTTGTTACTTGTCGCTATTTTCGCGCATACGGTTATGGAAACGCCCGTTGACAGATTTCACCTGGCAGGCACAATACTTATTGATTTATGAGAACGATATTGGCTTTCGAATTGCGTTAGATGTGTATATGAAAATCGGAATTCCAATTCAGGTGTTTAAAGAGTGCAGGTGATTCATATTATTGTTGTCATTTTTTCTGGCATTAAATAAGTTAAATTTATCGAAAAATTTTTCTAACGCTCGAAACGAACAAGTTTAATTAATTCATTTGGCCATACATCTCCTGTCGTTTTTAAAATAAAATTATATTAAGGTGAAGATCGTCAACTGCGAAAATGAAATTTCTTCATTACGCACTTCAATCATTTTCGCTATTATTTTAGTATAGAAAGTATTTTTTAGTTAATTTTAGAATCGGCAACTGCATTCGGCAATAAAATTAATCCGAATGAAGAGAAATCCAAAGAAAAATTCTACGAAAATTTGACCGACAATTTTTACAACATACGGTGCGTAAATTCAACGGCTAATGAAAATTCAAGTATTATACGAATAACGAACTCATGGGACATCTCGTCGGTAGATTTTACGGCAGCAGGGAAAAAAATTCTTACAGGGATACTCGTTAGATCTTTATTAGGCCTATATTTCCCAGCAGGCGGTTTATGGAAAAGAAGCGAGGGCATCGTTGCCAGCATTAGATGCAGCCACGCTGAAATTATCGCGAGACGACCCATTTTAGTGGCTTCTACAGTACGAAGCTGCGCCTCGATAATTTGCGACGGAAGGGCTCTCTCCGTGTAAACGAATTGTCGCGGCTGCGTTTCCCTTAAATTCTTGCCTTACTTCGGTCACCTGTCAAAGCGTTCAAGTGTCGGAGCGAGTCCGCGCGGCTTGACACCCCAAGGGTCTCTCGATGTACCACCGGATGTGCAAACTCGCTGTGAAAATTTCTCCCTAGATTTCTTGTACAAAATAAAATTGCGAGAAAATTAAAATATTTATTGGTTTTTAGCTATTATTATTTTAATTTATATATTAGTACTGCAAAGAAGATTACGATTGCAAAGTGCTTTTATTAGATAATAAACCATTCTTCTTGGAAAGATATGAGGCTATAAAGAATACAAAGTAATAGAAGGCGCTTAACGTAATCTGTTTTTTTTTTTTTTTTTTTTTTTTTTTTTTTTTTTTTTTTTTTTCAACATGTCGGTAAACGTTTAAGATTACAAAGAGAACGGAAAAACAAGCGTGCTTAAAACTTCATGACAAAAAAAAAAAAAAGAAAAAAAAATTAAAGGAGATTGTATAGAAAGATTTACGACGGCGCTATGCTTTTATTTGACAGTCTTTTACGAGCTCTACGATCGGTAAATTCTAGAACCTAACGCATGTTTCGCTATTTATTTATTTGTTTTTTTTTTTTTTTTTTTTTCTTTTTTAAGTCTTTACTAAATTTTATGCGTTCGTATTAAACCATAATAGAAAAACCAATGTGAAGTCGTCACGAGACGACAAGTCCAATAATTCATTTACTTTATTAAATTGCAAAACTCTAACACTTGTCTATTAAAACATTTTTATTGTATAATATTTATCGACCGCATTCATCGACTACTAAGTTGATCAATATTTATCGTTAATGCACATAGTTCACCTTCAGCGTGTGCTTTTGAACACCCTGTATAAGAGACCCGTGCAACATGAAGAATAAGAAAAAATAAGCGAAAGATACAAAGTCAAGGACGATGCAGTAATGACGGGTGACCGAAGCTAAGAAAATGACCGAAATCACAGGAGAAAAAGAAAGAAGCATGAGAAAGAGATAGTAATGAGACGCATGGAAACGCGATGCGACAGATACGAGCGTAATAAAGACTGAGAAAGAGAGAGAAAGGGAGAGAGAGAAAGAGAGAGTGCGAGAAACTGGAGACGTATGTATGCATATACGCGGACGCGCGACGCGTCCGTTAGTCACGCCGATTTTTTTCTTCGGTCGTTGTACACAGCGTGCTCCACACATACCGCAGAGAACGCTGACGACTCGTGGAGTACAACCCATGAGAAACCCGTTTCCTTCTCTCTCTCTCTCTCTTTAGCTTTTTTCTTTTCCTCTCCTTCTCTATCTCTCTTTCCTTTCGTCCTTCGCTCCGTTTTTCCTCGCTCGTGCATTTGCTGGATGTGGGAGTAGACATTCGAGGGACTCGGGGCACTTTCTTCGTTATGCCCGAATAACGAAATTTCGAGAGTTATCGCACGAGTAGTAATTTAGTGTCTCTTTCGGTGCGCGCGCGCTGTATAATCCCATTAAGCGCGTATACTGCACCCATCGAAAAGCTTGCCGAGAAAGGATGAGATTTGGGGTTGGATATGTGTACTCGAATGATTTAGGATCGCCACATGGATGAAAGTTTTATTGCGATAAAAATGTTATTGCCTCCCGCTGTATGTATTCGCTCTCGGCTCCGTTACCAAGTCTACTTTTTCCTATTCTTGTTTATTTCATGACTCTTTGTACCATTACTCTGTGATACTTAACTCGATAATAATTCTGACTGCGAATGATTATATCATCGACTATTTTTAATGTATCGCGGCAGCTTGATTCGATAGATTTTATCAGTGACGTGATTGAAGCATCCGAATGGAAGCCTCCGTAATGTTGATTTGCGAGTAAAAATTAACGCGCACAATTATGATTTTTATGTGAAAAAAAACATAAACAACGTTATTTTTTGTACATTTATTGAATTTTACGAGTAGTAAAAATATTATTAACAGTACTATTTTATTCACACAGTAAAATTTCGAAAAAACCCAAGCGCCAAGACTTTTGAAGCTCTCTCGGCGTAAATGAGGCGCAGAGAGGAGTGAAGTAAAAAAAATAAAAGTTTAAAAATTTAATACGACGTCACGCTGTGCGCCGAAAGAAGGAAGCCCGCCCGATAAAATTGCAAGAAAAAATTGCCGCTACGTGGGATTCTGCTTAAGCAATTTTGAATCTTCACGGCGCGCGTCTTCCTCTTGCACGCGAGTCGACGGCGTAAATCAACCCGACAACCTCTTCATTCTCACGCTAAATATTAAACTTGATATTTGTATTATTCCTCTTTACTTTTTAAGCCTTGATACGCTGGATATTTTAACGGTGCAGTAATTTTGGACATTGCAAATAATTGTTGGAATGTAATAATAAATTGAATCGCACGAAAGAGTATTCTCGAAAAAAAGCTCCAAAGAATTTAAATTTCATTTACAAGCGACGTATTTTGTCAAGCACTGTCTTGTGCAACGATACAATTATGGGGGACAGAGAAAACTCGCACAATGATGCAGCCCTTAACAATTTGTAACAAATTCATACATAATTTAAATAAGTATCGAGCCTCAATTCAAAGCCACTCGTAAACTTCCTTGAAAAACGCTCGACTCGTCCTCGACAAAACGACATCTGCATCTGAAAACTCCACGACGGAGCTCGACCGTAAAAACAAAACGAAAGAAAGAAAAGAAAAAACAAAAAAAAAAAAAAAAAACGCAAAAATGGTATTGCGGAACAAAGAGAACCTAAAATCATCAGAAGCTTTCCCCTGCCCCATAGGTACATAACCCATCAACCATTTGTTCTCTAGCGATTCTCTCGAATCGAGCTTTGTCTCTCCCCCTCCTTCGGCACGGCGTGCCAGTAATTTAGCGAAACTCTCTCACTCTCTCTCTCTCTCTCACTCTCTCTCTCTCTCTCTCTCTCTCTCTCTCTCTCTCGCTCTCCTCGAGATGGCGAGGGATGGTGAGTCCTCGTATCCCAGTGTTTATGGGGAGCATCTCCTGCGCCGGTCCAGCCGTGGAATGGCAGCGGGAGGAGAGGAGAGGATATGTCTGTCTCCATGGTGATGGCATCGAGCGGTTTCCCGGCGTCGCGTCGTCAGCGTCCTCGCCGTCGCCACTGGCACCGACGCCCGTCGTCGCCGATGCGGCACGCGCGCGGGAAAACGCCCCGACGATTACAACGCCACCTCGACGCCCGCACCCTTACTTATGTTTTTCGCATTCAAATGTGAGATACGAGACGCAAAACTTTTTTTCTTTTACCTTATTTATATTTTTTGAGCAATCGCAAATATTGCTCGCATTTCATGGAATTTCTCATTTTCATTTTAAATATGATTTTTCGATAAACACATCAAATTATTTTCTTCTAAAATTTTAATTCTCAATTAATATATTAATCATAATTCTATTTACATATAATATAGAATTTAATGTGTAAATTATAAGCAGACATACGCAAAAAAGTAATCTGCATTAGAGTTGAAAATTTAATTTAGAATAATTATTCCTTGATTTCAACTTCAAATATTTTATATGAACTAATTAGTTTTATATCGAAAAAAGTAAATTTTTATCAATTATCGGTCACATGCATCTATATAATTAAAAATCAAATCATAGTTAATGTGGTTGTAATCTGAATGAACAAAAGTTATCTTTATATGATCAAACATCAACTCGTATCTCTTTCAAAGCAATCAATTTTCAAAAACCAAGCTTCAAATCCCGAAACTAAAAACCGCCCTCCGTTCGGCTTCGTATCAACCCTACCGTGCCTCAAAAATCCCAACTACGTTAAACATCGATATAATTCTCGATACTGAATACCGAGGTTCATTCGAAAATTCAAAGCATTTCGAAAATTCAAGCCCCCTGCGTCGGTTCTCCACCTATTTCGAACTCATGCGAGGAGCGTCGTTGCGCTGCGCCGTAGCCGTGAGGAGGGAAAGAAGAAGTAGTAGTAGTTGTAGATGTGTGTGTGTGTACACATATGTACGTTCACACACACACACACATACAGAAAAAGAAAGAGAAGAAGGTGCGGTCGATCACGCGCGACGTCTCGCCTTCGGGAGCAAAGATCGGACCTCGAGATTACGCAGCCTGTGAACTTCACATGACCTTCAAGTTTCCTTCTTTAGTTTTCGGCTATTATATATATATATATATATATATATATATATATATATATATATATATATATATACACATACCTACATAAACATACACACACACGCGCGCGCACGCACGCACGCACAAAAATAAAAGCAAAGGAAGTGAAAAAAAGAAGCGAAGGAGTCAACATTTACATTATATACGCTCGGCACAGTGAACTTTGGCTATCTTTCCGTAAAATGTCACTGCGAGTCATTACTGTTTTAATTTTGTGAACTAAGTTACAGTCACGAGCCGACTGAAAAGAATATCCGTAAGTCGTTAAGTCGTTAAAATTATTCTCTACTTAATCTTTTCTTACTTCTTCTTCTTCTTCTTTTTGCTCTTTCCTTTTTGCATAACTCCTCGATGTACGACTGACCCGTGAAAATCCTTGGACACTTATCCGAGCGTGCGGTTTTATCAAATCTGTACAGGAAATGTAGCCGTAAAACTTTTCTTTTTCCTATTTTCCTCTTTGCATGAATTTAAACAATAGAAAATTAGAATGCTTTTAAGTAAATTTTTCTCGTACTTTATTGTACAATAATTTTACTTTTATTTTCTTAAAATAAATTTGTAATTGAAAATATTTAATTTTAAAAAGTTTAGTTTTACATGCACGTTTATCAACAACGATAGCAGTTATTCATTTTTACGTACGCAGCTCCGAACGAACAATTTTTATCTAATCAACTTTTCAGCTAATACAGTTTTATCAATTCTTCTCACGTTTGACTAAGCCTGTTCCACACGTTCAAATGCCAAGAGGAAACATAAAAATCAGTGACGGACTCTTTCAAATATTCGTCCTCACACGTTACGTGCAATAAATATTTATTTGCTCGATTTTTGCATTATACAGCTACCAGTAGCTTTTACACAAGTTACCGTTTTATTACACCTTTATTTTCATATGTTTGATAAAAAAAAAAAAAAAAAACGCCAGAGTTTAAATAAAAAAAATTTAACAGTTAAATATTTACTAATTTATTAATAAATAAATTAAAGGTTATAATTTATTTATTTTAAAATATTTAAAAAAATAAAAAACTTTGATTGCTGTATTGTATTTACAATTATTTATCTATAGATAATTTTCAAATTCGCGAGACTCCTGCTGATCCGCATAAAACTCCTGCTTGCTGCCGTTAGTTTAATAATCGAGGCACGGCGCTAAACGCGACTTTAATTAAGCAACGCTCCTGTTGCAAAGTCGCTGATGTGCCCGCGCTAAGCACACGCGTACCTACGCGGAGAGGAGGAAAAGGGGGGACAGCGGGCTCACGTACTTCTTTGTATTTCGCAGGCGCCAGCGCGGGCTCGAAACTCCTCGCGCGCTCGTCCCCAGGGTAGAATTTCAAAATGCCCGTTAGACTGGAGCTTGGCCGCTTTTTTCTTTCCTTTTTTTTTTCTTCGCTCTGTACTGAGGCGCGGAAAGAGAGAGAGACGCTTTTCGCGTCGGTCGGCGTCAAAGAGCCCAGCGGCGATTAGACGCAATTGTAAATCTTAATTTCAAAGCGTTAACGCAAATACGTCCCCCGGGTGATATATTCCAGTCGTCTCTTCCGAGAGAGACTGTTCGCGCATATGTGTGTGGGTATGCAAACGAAATTTACGGAGATATGGATGTGGGGTCGCGGAAATGACGCAATTACCTACTTCTGATAGGTTTAACTAAAATATTTCAATTAAGCGTTCTGCGTAAAAAGCCGTTAAAAGCTTTGATATTAATTACGTCTAAGGGACACACGCATATTTTTTCGCTCAAATCTTTCTCTTCGCTTCGTGAGTTCCAAATTTCAAAAGCTGCTGCAAGAAAATCGTTTCTCTTTTGTTTATATTAATATTGTTACAGACTTATGCAATGTACAATATACGTATTTAATTCGTCTTTGATACATAATCTTTGTTAAATTCTCCCTTTTACTAGATAGTAGTTAGTTAAAGACTGTTAAAAATAAGCATAATAACAAAAAATATAACGAGAGGTCGAGAACGTATTCTAAGAGAAAATTATTCGAAGCTTAAAATAAAGTTAAAAAAGGCGAGCCGAGGTGAGAATATGTCGCGCTCACGAAGAAGTCGACAATACCTTTAATCGATAAAAAATAAGAAGCTATAAATTTACAAAAATATAATTCTTTAGACTTATATGAATATTTTTATATAATATAAAATTTAAAAATGAAAAGTTTATAAAAACTTTCTAATTTGAAAAAATAAAAGAATTTTTTCAATGATTTTTCTTCTTTTAATCGCCATTTTAGTTTTATTATGAATTATGGATTGAATTTTGTCTCAAAACACGCGGAATATATTGAAGTTTTTTATATTAATTTTTTAAAAAGAAATAAGCATAAATTTTAGAGTTATGGCGAGTTGAAGTGAAAAAAGTATTCAACATTTTTTTAGTCAAAAATACCTTTTTTTTTTTATAAATATTTAAAAAACTACTAAAAATATTGATATAGTTTTTAAGAAGAAAAACATGCGTTATAAAGTTCTCTATTGAAATAAATTTTGCAAATTTATTTTTAAATAGGTTGAAAAAAAAATGATTTGGACATTAGTTAATCGGCGAAATTTGCTTATGTCCCGTTTCTGTTCCGGGACCCTCAAATTTAATCATTTGTTCACCTTTACAGACTTTTCGATATTAAATTTAATTAAAAGAAAAAAATTAAATTTTAAAATTTTTATAAATAATTTTTTAATTTCTTAAACGTTGACAACTTATGAATGGATACTTTAATTTATTAAAAAGAAAAAATTATCCATAAATGCGATCCTATACCACCAAAATGCTTGCACAGTAAAAGCAGCAACGACAACAATAATAAATACTTATAGAGCTAAATGAACTGTCAAGTAAGAGACAAGAGTCATCAATCAAAAAAGCAAATAATTCAAAAACTCAAAGGAAAAGCAAGAGAAATTAGAATGGCCATATATTTTTAAGATATTGAGCTATGTGTAGCCCTCACATATGCGTGAATACATATATAAGCGGCAATTTCGTTCTCGGCAGATAAATTTGCGGGAAATCTCGTTAACTCGAAGGGGTATACAGTCGAGAGAAAGAAAGTGAGAAGAAGAAGGCGACGTCGAGTCGGTCTCGCGATGAGCACCTGTCGTATTTCGTAGGCGTGTTTACTAGCGATCACGCAGCGAATGGAAGCCAAAGGAAAAGGAGAAGACTCGCGACGGCTCAAAACAATGCGCGTCGCTCTGTGCGTACGCCAGGGTGTAATCTACGTCAATAGTGAGTCGAAATTACACGCATTCGAATTCTCCAATTTGTCGG
>OX465094.1:1579986-1651561 GCA_949987625.1 Chalcis sispes | reverse complement strand
GACCTTCAAAATACTTTAGCTCGCAATCACCGATTGAATCTAATTAGTTGTCTATAAATCGTTGAAATGAACTTGTCGCCTTAAAAGTTATAAAAATCTCGGGAGAATATCAATGACTCGCGCAAAGAAATATTCTAGTCAACATTTTGTTTAAAAAAATTAAATTTGAACAATAAATTTGAACAATAAAATAATTATCGGCTACTGGCATTTTAAAATTATACAATACATTGATACAACATTTTTTCCAGTTATAATGTGTGCATCTTATTTATGTACGAGTAGACAATTTTTCAAATGTAAAAGCTCAAATATTATGTATTTATTTTTTGAAACGTATCGCGGAAAAATAAAAAAAAAATGATAAACCAAACTTTGAAAAAATCTTATCGCCGTTGAAAAGTATACAAATGTTAATGAGAAAAATGAGAATTTTTCAGACTAAACGTGATTAGAGGCAGCCTTCGGGTTTGTATTTACTCACCGTAGATTTTATTTACAGCTATTGCTGCTACAGACTAAACGGAGAGTGATAAACTCGATTTTTCCAAACATTTCGAAGAATCTTTGGTTCTGTTTTTTTAAGTTTTTGTTTACGTAGGATGCAACCTTATTGTAAATCAATTTAATCTAAGAATTTTAATTATTTACATTTTTTTTTTTTTTTAAATAAATACTTAAAAAATCAATAACAACGTTAATAAAATGAAAATATCGTATTTATTAGATTTATAAAATTGTAAACAG
The DNA here is from genome assembly GCA_949987625.1 of Chalcis sispes. NCBI lineage: Eukaryota > Metazoa > Arthropoda > Insecta > Hymenoptera > Chalcididae > Chalcis > Chalcis sispes. The sequence goes on along the minus strand of OX465094.1, from coordinate 1,650,814 downwards.
TCAGTTTCTAAGATTATAAAGCAACGAGGTCTGGAAATAAGTCGATGAATAAAATATTTTCTATTCTCAATGATTCTGGGTTAATTAATTAAATAAAAAGCAAATTGACATATTACCACAGCGTAGAATATAATAAAAATTAAAATTACCTATCGGTGTACTATCGGTGTACTATCGGATTAAAAAATTATTGTAATCTTCTTATAAGTTAATCGCGGCATTGGGAAATCGCTCGTTTATTCGAGGGTTTAATATATAAATGAAAAACTTGTATCTCAATCCCCGCATCGTTACCGCGCGCTTTATATGTTACAGTCTCTTACACCAGTCACAACAAAGCGCCGACAACAATGCAAGTAATTGTACATTACGGCACGAGAATTCGTGTCGTCGTCGTCATCGACCGTCGCGAAAAGAATTAACGAAAATAGGGAACGAAGCAGCCAAAACTCAAAAGCATGAGGTATCTTTAAAGAATGATTGATTACTTGCGCTACATCGAGTCTTTTATATTCAGCGTCATGTAGCGAACTTCTCACATGAATCACGCAACGAAGAGACTGCTTTCGAACGAGGCTTACGCGCAACCCCTTCTTATGAGCCGGCCAGTGGCCGGAGGCAAATTTACGCAAAGGACTTCTCTTATAATCTCCTGTAAAAACAACTTTGCAGCGTGGAGAAAAAAAAAAAAAAATAAAAATGAACGATCGATCAGCAAAAAGCAGCAGCCGTGCGCGCAAGCGCGTCATTTTGTGTGCGTGTGTGTGTGTGTGTGTGTGTGCGTGTATTAGTCCATCCAACGAATAATACAAACGCCGGGGAGAAAAAGCACAAATGCATGCGAATTTTGCTTATCATTGCGAGTCTTTGTAGTCGGTGGCCTTGGTGTTAAACCAACGCCGAGGCCCCACAATATCGTTCGTAAATCCCGAGCGGCAAATCCTTGAGCGGTTGCTCTCTTCGAAGGATCCTCTTCAGGTATACGAATATCGCCTTGGCGATTCGAGCGCTTCGTTTGTTCTCTCTTTTTGACCTATTTTTACAAGCGACAGGTGCTAGGGACCCGGACGGGAAGCGCTCCGTAATTTCGGGATATGCGAACACGAGAGAGCCGTACGAGAGGAGAGAAAAATAAATACACAAAAGCGGAGGTTATCTACCGCTTGCTATCTTCGCGCCGCCTCGTCGACCGACGCCCCGATTAAACTACGAGAAATTCGGTACCTCGGTTATGGCTGCTCATAATCTTCCTGTCTCTCTTTCTTTTCAAAACTCGGTCCACGGTAAGGTATTTTCATTTCCTTATCAAGGCTTGTCTTTCTTCCTTTCGTTTACGTATGTATACCTGCTATCTAGGGTTTTCTTTGCTCTTTTTTTTATTATTCTTTCCTATAGACTTTGAGTAACTTAGATACCGCGCGTTATGAATGCATCGATGCATAACACTGCTCCGTTTCGGTATTGTTAGATTATATATATATTTATATATATATATATATATATTTTTTTTTTTATAGCGGTTGTCAAGATAGGAGAGTAGCATAATAAACTTTTTTTCCTATGCACGGCTTTTGTTTTCACCCAGCGACGAAGAGCCAACAAGACGCTTCTTACCTGTAAAATACACTGCTTGGAAAATGTTTGAGCCATGTATGAAAACCTTATATACGAGTATAATCGTACAAAAACATTGAGAGCAAAACTTGTACAATGTTCAACTGTTTATTTTGAAACGTGTTATTGATTTGACATTTTATTGATAACTAGTTGTTTTAATATTTTTTAATTCGTCATATTTTCCTCTTAAAAATCAAATTCGTTAATCCGTTAAAAGTGTATTTAACAAGATAACATCTTCGATATAGATCGACCCGGCAGCTTGTACCTCTTCGTGTGCAAATCCGTTACAGCTTTCGAGATGTACTAGTATACTCTCTTGGCTCAGGAAAGCTGCACGACTGCGAACTTCTCGTACACTCAATGGTCGCTTTATCAATTATGATATTTCCACAAATATTAAAATTCACAATATATATTCAAGTATTGTAGCTTCAAGTATTCTTCAAGTATTCAAAGTACTAAAAATTTTTTTATAAATGTCGCTGTTCTTTGACAGGAGTAATTTTGCTCTATCTTCTGGCAACTTCATCAATCGGATGGATTATTTACCGCTGACTTTGTAACGCCAACGGATAAGATTGAAGCAACGCGCGCACATATACACACACACTTTACACAGTCGTCTCGTAACAGTGTACACGCAAACGCATATACGAGTACGTACACAGACGCACACACATAATTTAAATGATTGGAATAGTCACGAGCTAGATTTTTTCCTTGTTCGCGCATGTGCATGCTCGTATAGTACGGGGAAAAAGAAGAGCGCGATCGAGCTCGGCATGACGCATTATTTCGGGCTTATCTCCGTCTACCTGTACACGACGCGAGGACACACGGGTTGAGTTTCCTCGAGTGCTTCTACATGCGCGCGCGCACGCGCCGATAGTCGATTACTCGAAAGGTTAACCGCGAGCGATCCCCTACAAAAAGCGTCGAATGGCTTCGACGCGAGGGTGGCGATTAAACGAACGCGAACGCCTTTAAATAACGATAAATCTCAGCATGCCGCTGGTTTTTAATATCCGATAGTGTCTTCAGAGATGAAGCATTTAAAACGCTGCATTGCAATATTGTATTTCTAATATTATATTGTACATTAGAGTTATGTTAAAGCTACGATACTCGCGATAACTCGTTTGTTTAACTTTAATTGTATTTAATATATTGTTAAAACTTATAAAGTAAAATTCTCAGTAAAATGGTTTTACCCAAAAAAATATGTATTACTTTTAAGTCTTCTTTGTTTCGATAAAATTTTATAGCAAAATACTGCAAAAATTCCAAAATTTTATACTAATCAAATTTAAATAAAAAATTATGTTAGATTATGAGAATTCTTATTGAAAAGAATAATATTTTTATAATTTTAAAGTGACAAAAGATCTAACACGAATTGATTAATCTGGCTTCTTTTCATCACTGATCGCAATAACATAAAATCTATGCAATATTTCAAACTCTAACGAGTCTACGTCGTAAGAAATAAAACTACAAAGACTAATGTATTGCCCGAATAATTGTTATTTATTTACATAAAATCTGCGGCAGCTGTAAATATCTAACGTTGCACTCGATGCGACGTAAGCTTACCAACACAATGAATTTCGCGCAATGAATTTCTGTGCGTAGTCGCATAAGCACCGGAACGTCAAAATGAAAGGACATCGCTTTACGCTTATCAAACTTTATTTGCATATGCATCCCCAGGAGGAGGGAGCCAGGGCCTTTGACAAAAGTATCACACAGACGCGAATGGACATATATACAATTTAACCGCGGTGTAGTTGAGTTGCCGATGCTTTTTTTCAACGAACGTTAAATTAAAAAATTTTTTTTTATTTATTTCTTATAAATAATAATATTGTAATCATAAATTCAATAAGAAGGCATGAAAATAAGTATTTAGATTAGATTGCTTTTTTTCTTCTCAAAATTTTAGAAATCACTTTATAACTCACAATATTTACTTCGAGACATCATTTTTTTTTTGGATTTCACTTTATCAATTTTTATGATACTGACACTTTTTTGAAAAAAAGTAACCAAAATAATTTAATTTTAAAGTTAATTACGAAATTAAAAAATTTTATTATTTCATTCCAAACTTTAGCAAAATAATACAATACATACAATATATTTTTGTTTAATTCATATAGTATAATCGATGTTTTTGTTAAGTTAGCTCCACGCGAGTTTTTTTTATCGTTACCTTTTTGAAAATAGAATTTTTCCCATATTAACTATAATAAAATTTATATTTGCCGCAAAAAGTAATTTCCATATTTTTTGTACATCAACTCTCATTCTTATTATAAGTATAAATAATCGGAAGGAGTATATAAGAAATCTATTGAATCTTATGTACGAGCAAACGAAGCAACAGTTGTATAAAACCTTTATCGTTACAAAATTCTAAAATTTTATAAAATTCTGAAATTGAATTATTGAATAAAACGTTGAAAAAATCATGGCGATAATTTCAAAATGTTCATATGCATAAAGAATTTTTTAATACGAATCATAAACATCCGGAAAATTATGGGAAATCAAAAAATTCAAGCTCTTGTCTTTGTATATGTAATCCAATATGTTTTTCCTGAAAATTGCAATTCTCGAAACGCGATGTATAAAACAACTTAGCGACTTAAAGAAAAAGGAAGAGAAGCGTATCCATAAAAAAAAAAAACCAAATGAAAAACCCATAATACGCGTTATGAGGTATAGAAAGCGCCGATGGGTACTCACACCCGTACGTGTCACTTATATATATATATATATATATCCAGAAAAGCGTCGCGTTGTGAGGAGAAATTGCGCGTAATTGGAGCAGACATATGTGTGCGCGGTGTATGCGAAGGGCGAGAGAGGATGAAGTAAGGAAAGAAGAAGGGGAAGAGAACCCTGGATTAATTTCGACCGGCAAAGAAACTCTAGATCCGAGGTTTCGCCGGGGGGCCAGGTGCGTCAGCGCAAAAGCGATGAAGAGAGAGAGAGAGAGAGAGAGAGAGAGAGAGAGAGAAAGAGAGAGAGAGAAAGATAGAGAGAAAGAGTGATGTCTGGAGGGGAAAAAGAAGACAACTATACAGTCTTCGAGGCCGTTCTCGCGTGCGCGCACGAGCGCGTTTCTCTCTCTCTCTCTCTCTCTGCGCTCTTCCTGCGTATTTTTCAGCGCGGATAAGTTTTAGCCCGCAGTGAGAAAAGCAAATGAAACGTCGCGACTTTGGCGATATCAATGCGGTCGTTATATATATATATATATATATATATATATATATATGGATGTACGTATACGAGTATGTGAGTATGGGTGAACGGTATCGATTTATCCTGTGGAGGACTTTCCTTTTCATTGGCGAAATTACCTTCTCCGCCGACGAAATATAATGCCCGCGCCGATACGTGTGCCTTTTGTTCGCGGGATTTCGAGGATCGCGCCGCGTGAGCCTACGCGTGCGTGCGATCGAATGCTTTGTATCCACTAGATTTTGCTTCTGCCGCGTAGACGTTTCTCTTTATTTGTTACGTAGGGGAACTCATTGCGGATGATTTCGGCCTGTGGCATTGTGTCTTAGCTGCGCGACGAAGAGACGTTTCTTCAATTTTCTATCTCGTTCACTATTCGAACGGTTAAATTTTGTTTTAAGAAAAATTTTTCGTCCTTACAATTAAACTTTTTCTTTTAATAAATTATTTACATTTACGGTACACTTACTTATCCTTACTCGGCGGTTAAAGATTACCAACACGTATAATTTTTCAATAAAATGCATTATTATTTAAAGCATATAAGCACGCGCTTTTAATTTTTTTTATTGGTTATGTTTAAAAAATCACGTATTTTTAAATTTATGTATCTTTTATAAATAAAAGCTGAACGCGTACTCGCATTTTCATACTTAAAACGTTAAAGATTATAAAAACAATTTTAAGATACTTCCCACATGCATATGCCCGCACTTGATCATTTATATTTATGACTATAATTACAAAAGCTCATGCGTATGAAAGTAATAAATTAAACACAAAAATAATATAATTCTATTATGTTAAATTTTTAATTGAATTTTTAATTTGAAAAATTAAAATTATGTAAAATTTTTTAAATATTTTTTAAAATTATTTGTAAATAAATATTTATTCGTTTTATTTTTAATTTGAAAATAAAATTAATAATTCGCTTTTAAAAATGACAGTCAAACTATTTTCATAAAAAAGAAACCGACTCTCGTCTACCGGATGATAATCAATTATCGTCAACGTGCAATGCAGACATTTCAAAAGTCATTATAATTTCAGAGGGATAATTGCACCGCCAAAATTGCAGAACTCGTGCAAATCACAAAATTCTTCTAATTATAAAGAAGGTGAAAAGCACAAGTCGAAAAAGGCAAAATTCGACGCGAGCCACACGCCACACGCCACACGAATGATTTCAATCTTAAAAAAAAAAAAGAGAGAAAAAAAAATTAGGAACGCACGAATCGTCTGCGGCTGAGTCGGACGCGATCTTTTCAAGATACAAGCGTACACACGCGAATGTATTGAGTCGTATACAACGATTTACCCTCAAACGAAAATTGAAAAATGACGAAATTACAGAGCTTTTACCTCGAGCCACCTGATGGCTGATAAGAACCGACGAATCGGTATATAGTATGTATATCTCTCGTTTTGTACCGCTAAAGGTAGAGAGAGAGAGAGAGAGAGAGAGAGAGAGAGAGTGAGTGAGAGAGAGAGAGAGAGAGAGAGAGAGAGAGAGAGAGAGAGAGACGAGGAAGACAATTATAAGGGCTTGTCTGTTTCTTGATCTGACCGCGTTTGCTTTTTTCTTTCTTGTTTCTCGGTTCAACTGAAGGAGCGATGCCCTTTTGTCCAAAATACAAAACTTACGACGGTAGAGACAGGAAGTTAGCATCTACGCTTTTTATAGTAGTTAAAAATCGGAGCGAAAAATGTATATACGGAGGATAATAAAAATTTGAATCCCTGTGCTATTTATGTAAAAATTTTTATGAAGCTCTAGTACATCCCCAGTGCAGCTCTGATAGGGAAAATGTACGTCTATGGGCACTATTCCATATTGTATGCCACAATTTTTGCTAAGTAAATACTTTCATGTACGATATGTAAAAAATGGTATGGCCATATATTTTAACTGTTGCGACATACATTTTAGTAAAAATTTATGTTTATTCATCAATTTTAAATTTAAAAAAATTTTTTTAATTTTTATACCAGCTATTAATATTTCATGACTTATCCGACTAATCGCGTATAACTGTAATGTAATAAAGCCATTAAAAAAAAAGCTCCTTCATATATCTTTGTTAAAGTAATATTGCTTATGATTAATTGCAATTAAACAATGACTAATACGTTGGAAAACACGTTTAATAATGTCAACCCATTAGTACAAAACTAAACTGAAAAATCTATAGAACGCCTTTCGTAGCTCGTTTTGCTTTTACCTCTCCTCTAAATACACAAATGCACACGAAGAAGCGGCGAGAGATGGAGAGCAGGAAAAAAAAAAGGGAACACGAGGTAATACTTCAAGGATCGGACGCAAATTGCATGTGCATATGTATAGAGAAAGGAAAGAAGGTACAAAGAAGAAGAAGAAGAAGACGGGAAAGAAATGGAGTGTAAAAACAAGTAGTGCGAATTAACGGAACAGCCGGCCCTTTAGTTATACAGTAGTTCTTAACCAAAGCGGTAAATTTTCGATGATTCGAAAACTTTGCGAAATCAACATAAATTAAATTTTCCAGTATACGAGTTTTCTCGAATGATTTTGTTATTCAACAAATCAACCGATTAAAAATCAGCTTTGAAAAGTAACGTTATTATCATTGTCGTGAAAAATAAATCGCATCGTAAAAGAAAATAATAATTAACAAATATTAATTATTTCTCAGCTTATACAATACTCAAGACAATGGAAAACCCTCGGTCTCGCTCGATCCAAGTTTAGCGCCACGGTACGCCTCTTAGAAACTTTGCCAGCGGTCGAGTCTCCCCATCATCCGGTCGAAAATTCAGTCATTGTATACTTGTTGGAGTTATAGAGAGTCGCGCGTCAGATAAGCGAACGGAACAACGCGAGTCACGACAACAATGCACTCGTCGTCGACGAGTCGTCGAGCGATGCGAATGTAGAATTGATGGGGTGTCACGTGTGTGTGTGTATGTGTTGGGTGTGTGTATGCGTGTATCTGAGGGTGGCTGTATGCGACATATCTCTGGAACAAAAAAATTTTTGTATACGATTGCAGGCACAATACGTTGCTTTCATTTCTTTTTTTCCTTCTTTTTTTTTTTTTTTTTTTTTTTTCAACCAACTGAAATGAATCTATATCCAGTGGGATGTGTTTAATTGGAATTATGAACTATTTTTGTTATGCTTCTTTTTTATAAATATTTTTTTTAGAATAGTCGAAAATGTATTTATATTTTTGTAATGTTATGATAATATGATATAAAATTTAATTATATCCTCCAAATATAGTAAGTGGGACAAACGATATATGTTAAGCTTTAAAATGATATATTCATCTGATCTTCTGATCGCTGATCCTATGGCCTTTACTCATAAAATTTAATGTTAAAAAGTATAAATAGAAATAATAAAGAATAAAAAATGTCAGCATTGAAATTTTAATAAAATTTCTCTTCAATTCGATTATTTTAAAAATTCTTAAAGTACATTGTTTTTAACTGAACGTTTAAACAATTTTTTTTCTTTTTTATAAAATATTATTTGCAACATTTTTTCATGATCTTGCACATTTTCAAAAAAAAAAAAAAAAAAATTGTTATTTCTATTGCGTATGTTTTGTCGGCAACCTTTCAAAGTCAGGTATCCGGATTAACCCCACACGTTTTCCCATGTTATACGGGTGCATTCATTGATTTTTTACAGTTTTTATTTAGATAAATTTTCACACATATTTAAAAAAGTATTTCAGCAACGTAAATATTTTTAATATTGTGAAAATGAAAAATGTGCAAAATTTTTTATGAAAATGCCGTCTATTGTTGCAGCCAAGAGTATAAAGTTAAACAATAATATTGTTCTTTAACTTCATTTACATAAATCAAAATATTTACATAGTTATTATTTCGTTAAATAAAATAGAAAAAGAAAAAAAAAAGCTCGATTCTTCTTTTAATGCGAGCTCGTACACACTTTTATATATTTAATTAAGCGGCAATGCTTTCATTCGCATAGGTCGGGCGCAGACGTCAACCGTGAAGTGACAGTCTGATTTATTCGAACTGTAATTTTATTTTTATGAATAAATTATCGAGAGAATGAAAAAGAAAGCGGCAAAAGGGATGCATGCGCGAAAAAAATGGCGCACGCGAGTCATAACGCAACTGCGTGACCAATTAAACTGAAAGAGAAAAAAAACTGTGAGAAAGAAAGAAGGTCCAGCGTCGTTGCACCGAAACGGTTCGTCCATTGTACATTTATATACGCGCGTACGCTTGCGTTTACAACCATAATAATACTTAAAAAAAAAAAAAAAAAAAAAAGAAAGTGCAGAAACAGTCATTGTCAAGAACGAGACCCCATTTTTGTTTATAAATTTTATTTATTCTTTCAGATAACTCTTCTCGCGTGGTTGCGACAGACCTTAACGCGGACGCGCGTAAAAAAAGGTCGATACAAATGTAAATCCCACGGACGTGGAATTCGGACTAGACGAGCTACTCCATTCCCCATAGTCTGTTGCACTTATAAAGATTTACCGCGCCGAAGCGATTTCGGGAACGCAACCACGACGACTAGACTTTGAGCAAATGGACGGTAGAGGTTCTTAGACGCTTATCGATCTTCTTAATCCTCAAATCACTAATAACAAAATACACAATTTTTTTTTTTTTTTTTATCGGTAGAATGTTTTTTTTTCTCTTTTATTTTACGCGATGAGATCTTCAAATCTTGCATTATGTAGATTTTTACTTTTTATCTTTGTTTTTTTTTTTGGCCGTATTCGAAAACTCAAACCAAGGGTAAAATCATCCTTGTATGGATAATTTATTCAAAAAATGCAGTCTTATAAAGTAGATTGTAACCTCTTCGACACGGATCACGCTATTAATTAATATGCTTATGGTAATGAATTTTTATTATCGTGTGTACATTTTTAACCTTGGAAAAAATATTATTTAAATACACTTTCTACTGAATTAAACTTTCCTTCGTGTTTATAAATTTAGATTCAACGTTTTAAAAATTAATCAAATAAAAATTAAAATGAAAAAAAAATGCATGTAAATAAAAAAAGTTTAATATTTTCTTAATAATTAATTTTAATAAGTTGGTAAATAATAATTACTGCTTTTTATATGTTTTTTCTAATCGAAAATTATTTATTCTTAAACAAATATCCTGCTGATAAATTTCTATCGCATTAAGTATTTAATATTCGCAAATCGTTTAACCCCTGGTACCACTTAAGGAAACTTTTCAAATAAATAGAGACTCGTTTGCTTTTTCCTTGAACTAATTATCCTCGAAACTCGGTTATAAAAATCAAGGGAAACCGGATTAGTAATCGCAATAACGGAATCTTTATCGTTTGGAAGGGACAGGAGTAGAGAAGAGAGAGAGAGAGAGAAAGAGAGAGAGAGAGAGACGATTGGAACGCCATTAGTGATTCGAAATCACCGTCGAGATTCCATAGGACCAAGTATCGACAAGTTGACTTTGCCGCAAAGTGCAGGTCACGACTATACGACGATCGCATCGTTATTCTTGTGCTCTCAACGAGCTGTCGCTATTTTCAAATCCCTCTTTTCCCCTTGCTTTAAGGATGGTTAATAATATTCCCTGTCTGCAGGCGGTTAGCTTCTAGTCCGGGAGTGAAAGACCGGTAATTTTCGTTATTTTACGAGAATGGCCGAGCAATGTACAGTATACACGTACTTCCATCGATTTTTCACTTGTTCCTTTTTGTCGCTTAATCGGAAGATCGTTTTAAAGTCTCAAAATTCATAGTTTTATGCTTTGTCATATTTTTATACCTTAACGCATTAGCTCTGATTAACACTTTCCATGTGCATAAATTTATAATAAATCGTGTCTTATAGCTGTGAGTAAAATTGAAAAGATAAACTCAGCAATTTTTAACTAAATATAATCGTCTAAAATAATTCGTAGACAATGCTAACATTTTTTTAAAAGAAAATAAAAAATAGGTACAGAAATTTGCAATTGAAAAATGTTATACTAAACAAAAAACAATTTGAGATTAAACTCATTATCAAATGAAGTATAAACTTAAACACCTTAAGACTCTTCAATACCTTGGTTTAGTAAGCATTATAGCATTCGCAAGAACACCTCGTTAAAGCTCGAGTTTGCGCCCATCGTCGTGTCGAAGTCAAACGGTACCGAACCCTTGGAAGAAAAAGCCAAGAGTATCTGAAGCTAGTTCGCTCTCTTTTGCATTTTACATAATAGAGTATATATACACACATATATAGTATGACGATTATTTACGCATGAAAAGAGGGAGAGTCGCTCGAGGCTAACTCTCGTGCTAATATTTCGATTAAACTTAACTTTGTGTATAAGTGAGAAAGAGAGAGAGAGAGAGAGAGAGAGAGAGAGAGAGAGAGAACGCGTGCAAGAGAGAAAGGCTCGCATGTCCTCCTCTTGAGCGCTAATGACGCTTTACGAGGATCGAGTGCGCTTAAAGCGACGTCGGCTCGCGGTCGACCCCCGAGTGTGTTTGCTCCGATCCTTGAACGCAGCCCAGTCAATGCACCGTGCATTGTGTATATTTGACGATGAGAATTAAAACGTTTACGGAGGAACCTTTTTGTTTCAAGGAAACTTTTATTTACAAATAGTGGGTCGTGCCTGGGTTCAAAGAAAAAATTATTCGACTGCGTGAATCCAGTAAAAGGATTGATAATAGCATGTGTTGTAGATATCACATTGAAACGTGTTCAAGTTGATCAACACATTTTCGTAATTTCTTTTTTTTTTTTTTTTTTTTTTTTCAAATTTAATCGCAATTCATCGCACAGTGTAAAAATTAAGCGCATTTGTGACGATTATTATGAGAAAAGTTGACAACTGATCTACCGTGTACCGCTCGGTTGCATCAGAAATGAAAAAAAGAGAGGCAAGCCTCTTACGCATTTACTTGACGTACGTATAAATTTTATAATCCTGCGAGCTTCCCTCGAGTTCGATAACGGACGCAGTTTGCGATTAACGATCGAACGCCATCATTATGCAAGAAAATTGAAAAGAGAAGCTCGAGCGCTAAAAGCGGCGCGCTAACGAAAAATATGCGTACAATTAGCTTATGAAATCCAAGTGCACACACGCGAGTCCCCCGAAATAATAATAACCCGTATAGGCCAGCGAACTTTCCCTCTCCCCCCCCCTCCCCCTCTATATATATCTCTCTCTCTTTCGCTTTTTTTCTTTTCCCGCCTGTCCCCAGTAATTTTTAATCTCGTTTCTCTACTGTACTATACGTGTACGCTATGTGAATAATGCCCACATAAACGGTCAACTGCATACCGCGCGCACGCAGATGTATCGGCGAAAAAATAAAGAGTGCAGAAATAACCAACGCTCGGCAAACGAGTTCGCGTCCGGCGCTGCACTTTTCGCTGCACTCCTCGCCGGTGGCGGCCCCGAAATTTTATATGTATGTACACTTATATGTATATGTGTGTACATACGTTATGACGCCCCTCCATTCCTTGTAGTACGCACGGTATATTTTGTGTGTACACGTACGTACGCACGTGCGTGCGCGCAGCTTGCCCACTCGCGCGCCCTACTCGTATACACATATACCTTTAGCCTACGCGGCGCAACGTATTTTTCTGCAGGATATGACCTCGTCTGCGATGCAAAAACTCGGCTCGCTTCTCTTTTTTTTTTTCCTTTCTTTTTTCTCTCCATCGAACCTTCCTCTTTTATTTCGCATCCCCTTCCTTCTCCCCTCTCTCCTCTCACTCTTTCTCTCTCACTCGCTCTCTCACTTTTTTCCTTCGTCTCGCTCTCTTTCTTTTCTTGCAGACGCTCTCTCTCTCTCTCTCTCTCTCTCTCTCTCTCTCTCTCTCTCTCTCTCTCTCTCTCTCTCTCTCTCTCTCTCTCTCTCTCTCTCTCTCTCTCTCTCTCTCCTTTTATCCAAGCTGCTCTGCCCGAACCTTCTCTCTCTCTCTCTCTCTTTTTCATTCTGTCTCGTTCTCTCTTTTTCTCTCTCGTTCTTTTTCTTTCTCCTTCTTTTTTATATACGCATATCCCTTATCCTTTATTCTTTATTCTTTATCCTTTATCCTGGGCTAGCAGAAAGAAAGACGGGCCGCGAATACTCGTAGGTATATGTATATACACACGCATGGCTTTCAGGCATAATATGCGTCCTCCCGAACTGGTTCCTAGCGTCTTTCTCTCTTTACTCTATGCTTTCTCTTTCGAAAATTTTCTCCTCCGCCTCTTCTCCATTCTTCGTCTTATTCTCGGCGGCCGGCTGCGGTGTATACATACAGTTACGGTAAAAAGTATTCGTAAAACCGCGTCGTTTCCTGCAAAAATCGTCAAACAATAATTTTTATATCGTTTATTTCAAATTGCGATGATTTTAATTATAAGCCTTGAAGAAATTAAAACAACGTCGCGATTCAACTAGATTAATGCTAAATACATAAAATCTTTATAAATGTAGATGCAGAAGAACAATTTTTTCTGGGTACTAATGGATCGATAAATATTACGATTGCAAATAATCATATTTATATAAACTGATTTAACTAAAATACATTTGTTTTATTTTTGACATTAATTATTTTTAGAATTGATTATTGACGTTTTTATTGCATAATTAATTAAAAAAAAAAATATTTTTGAAACGTTCGTTACAGCCGTCCAACGTATACTCACCCAGTAAAACGTTCAACTCTGTCAAGATGAAGATTAATGTTATTTTATCATGTTAGTAACATTAACCAGTTTCGTATGAATATCTGATCAAAACGATCATCTAACTTGGTAGTATATGTATTAATATCTTGATGAAGCAAGGTAATTCGTTACTGCCAAGAAAATTTTGTTAAAAACGTTATCAATTTACATATAATTGTTTCATATAAAGCAAAACGTTAAATTTTTAATGATTTACGAACCTGTTTCAAGTGAAAACGCATTAGTAATTTAAAGTGTTTTTAACAATTTATTTGCGACGTTCTTCAAGAAAAATTTAAAAAAAAATACGCCAAACCATATGCAGAAACTTTTAGAAATATAATTAAAAAAAGAAAGAAAGAAAAAAAAAGTATTATTTGGTAAAAATTAAAAAATAGAATGAACGCTTCGGTTGATCGAACAAACGAACCGCACATACTTTTTACACTCACTGTATATATATATGTATATATTCATCTGCGGGGTCCAGTCTCATTGAGTCTCCAGTCTGCTTTGGGAATCCGGCTCTTGCTCCTCTCTTCCTCTGTCCCTCTCTCTTTCTCCCTCATTCTCTGGTACGTTGCATCCCATATAAAAGAGTCTAGACCGGCACCTGTTCCCGTCGCCGCGCCGCTTGGGATCGCGTCACTTCTTTTTTCGCACTACCACCACCACCATCACCACCACCACTACTACTACTACCGGCACACAATTACCACCGGTGTAGCGAGCCCCCAAACGGCGCGACCAGCTTCTCTTCTCTCTTCCCCTCCCCCATCGCTCTCTCTCTCTCTCTCTCTCGCTCTTTCGACTCTCTTGTTATTCCTTTTTTCTCCTTCACTGTGTGTATACTTACTTCGCGCACACCGAGAGATGACACACTCCTTGAGAAGAGGTTTCGCGCGCGCACGAAAAACGCGCTTCTTTGATCCTTTTCTTTCCCTTTTCTCTCTCTCTCTCTCTCTCTCTTTCTCTCTCTTCCCCTCTCGCTTTTTCTTTTTCTCGTTATCTAATCGCGTTAACGTGTACACTTCTTTCATTCTCTCTAGGGAGTTATCGCGGCTCAAGTGGGCCTTCTTTTATTTACAGGGTTATAAGGTATGAATGAATTAACTGTGCGAAAAAATGTTTTTTGTGTGCGCGCGAAGTATGCTGATAATGAGGTTTTTCGATTCTTTTAACTGTGGAATCCTTTTTTAATTGCTACTTTTGTTATTGTTCAAACAACATTAATTCTTTTCCATTTTAATTTTCAAAAGGGGACGCGATCTATTAGAACAGATTTCTAATATTATAATTTTTATACATATATATACTATTCATTATATTTTCTCATATTAATATTAAATTTTGATATTTTATTTAAATTATTTTTATCAAATGTTTATTCATTTGATTTGTGACATTTTGTTTGAACTTTAAAAAGCAATTTTTTTTATTTCAGGTAAGCATAAAAAAATTAAATTATACAGAATGAAGCTATAAATTAAGTAACATCCGGAGATGTAAGTTTTTTTTCAAATAATTTTATTCCATACAATAATTTGAATTTAAATGCATTTAGACATTAAAAATATTTACATGTCAAATTAAAATATAAAATTTACACACTCAATAATCGATAATCATAATTATTATTACTTTATTATATTTTAAGAAATGATGTCTTACCTAAAAAGATTTCCTTATATTACTAATTTTACTTTAATATTATACGGAAAATGTTTTTGAAATTAAGTTTAGTATTATGCTTGAATAAATATTATTAAGTATAGCAACAGTACGATGCAGAAATTACTGGTTCGAGATCCTGAAACATCGAAACCTGTTTTTAAGTTATCACAAAAATCATTTTTTTTTTCTTTATCGGTTGAAAACTTTTACAGAAGCTGAAACGACGCTGGTTTTTTTTTTTAATTTGTTAAGTTAATTGAAACAGTATTTCATTCTTAAGATTGTGCAATAATTTGCGTTTTTTAAAACAATCATCAAAATATTAATAATCTGTAGAACTAAAAATGAGTTGAAAAGTTTTATTTTTTAATATAACATTTAAATTTTATAGAATTTATAAGAAACTTTAATTAACGGACATTTCTCTTGTCGATATAAAAATAAGTTAACAATTAATTGTGTAAAAGTTAATTTAAATAAAATTTAAAAAATATTTTGCACTCTGCAATTAAAACTCTTTTTAAAATTCACGCATCACATTGTTGGTTAAAATAAAAATTCAATTTTTTTCCCCCTTTTTTTCAATTTTAATTAAAAAAATCTTGATTACTATATATATGTATAACGTAGCCGTGGCGGCGTAGCGCGGCTCTTTGCCAACGATAATTCACACGCGCGTATACAGACCAAGCGACAAAGTCATAATTGGATAATGGATAGAGTCGGGGCTTATTGTCGATGCGCCGCGCCGATAGAATAAAACAACGAGAGATGTTCTTGTCGCGATGAGCGTTCGCGCTTCGACGATCCATTGTGGGCCGGCCCGCTAAATACACCGCTGCGTAAGCGACTTCGCGCCCACATATACATACATATATGCGTATACCTAAGCGCAAACGTGTGCACGCACACCAGCAGAATCGCGGGGATAACGCGAGCCAGCCGTTCTTCCTCTCTTCGGGCGCGCGACCGCATCGAGATCTGCGGCGGGCTTTTTAATTGGCTAATTAATAAAGCTTCCTAATTACGTGTAGCTAGTCCTTCCCTCTTTTTTTTTTTTTTTTTTTTTTTTTTTCAATGTTTTTGCCTTTTTTCTTCCCTTTTTTTTATATTCAAAGCTACACGCAAACGCACACGCTCGGGTACATAACATATAAGTGAGAGGGGAAGAGAATCCGCTCGTTGTGTGTATATATGCGCAAGGCGTACGCATCGGTCGTGCCTCGTTGCGCCCGAATTCTCGTACATAATCTATGTATAACTTTGCCGCGGATGCGTGTTTGTGCACAAACGATCGTCGTGCAAATATACACATAGAACGAGCGCGACTATAGTATAGTATTTAAAAGCCGTAGAGTTGATTTGAGCTTTGATAGAAGGTGATGTTGACGTTTCGTCGAGCGATCGCCATGACTGATTTATGCAAATTTCGATGAGCGCGAAATTATAGGGTTCGATCGAACCGTCCTTGGATGAAAGTTTTTTTTTTTTTTTTTCAAATTGAACTTTGATGTACAGGTATAAAATATTTAAATAAAAAAACTAGAGATAATTTTAATAATGAATTGTCATTAAAATATAACGATTCTTTTATCAAATAATAATCAAGTACAGAATACGATTCATCGATGTAATTATAATTAAAGTGCTTAATTTTTATATAAACCTCTATATTCTTCATGTGAATACTTATATACATGCAAGCCCGTTATAGTCGTAGAAAGCAATAACGACGAGTAAAAGGTAAAATATCAGAAGTGAGGAAAGGCTCGTCTCGCGTCCGTGGATCGATTACGTCAGTATTTCGTGTAATCGTGAGTCAAACGCGCGGAAAGTCGTGCGATTGTAACGGTTGGATTCGTTAACGAGCGCACGCGCGCTATATGCTGTGCTTTTAAGCATTTACAATGTCTTGATGATTGCTTAAGTAGTTAGTAAAGTGATTTTTAATTGGCAAACGATTTATTAGTAATGGCATAATATAGTTAAACATTTTTTTCTCGTTACAGCGATCGCATGCCGTTGTTTTTGTAAAATTGAATTTACAGATTAATTAAATATCTGTTTAATAATTTAAAATAAATACTCTAGAGTACAAAATAAGTAAGAAAAATGATACATATATTTTTTCTGGTTAAACATTTATTTGTTTACATTGCTTAATCAAAGCTGTAACGTAATTCTTCAATATTTATTGTAATTTTTTAGGATATCGAATGTTCTTTTGCATTGTCCAAGTTATTTATTATAGAAACTGTTCAAAAATTGTTAAAAACTAAACTTTTTATAAACTTTGTTGCAAAAAAAAAAAAAAATCAACATAATCTTACCTTTAGCAAAGTTAATAATTACATAATTTATTATTCTAAAACATTTGCCGGATATTCGATAAAATCTAACAAGAACTACGATATGTTATCTATTTTATTGCCGAATAATGATTCTCTTCCTTTATTTAAAAACGGGTATCGATTTTTCATCGCGTGATAAAAGTTTAATATTTAAATTTCATCAAATGTAAAGACATTACAAAAAACTAATTATACATTTAAAAAAGGTCGTAAAATTTTAATTAATCGCTGTTTGAAATATCCGCGATCTAATCTCAAAAGCTCTCGAAATACATTAAAATTTACGTTTGTCGAGACGGAAACAATTGCCGAAATTATAATGTAAATACCGACGACGGTAGCCAGTTCGCAAAAATTTCAGCCCGAATTTTAATCCACACGCGCGAGCGCGAGCGCGCGGCTAAATTGTCATTCTTAATTCCTACCAATTAAACGAAAGTCGAGGAGTATTACGAAGCTAGAGAGGGTCGCTTTTAATGAGAACGAAACAATTCCGCACGCGCGCGCGCGAGGCTGCGTTTTTTATCGCTCTCCGGTAAGATTTATCGTCCGTCCGTGTCTGGACAAAGGGACCGCGAGAAAAAGCAAAAGCGGCCGCAACAATGTTTCAAGCGCGAAGCTCGGGTCTACTGATCGAGCACAGTGGATGCAATTCCGGTTATTAGTTCGAGTTCGAAAACTAATTGCTGTGACTACGCGCTTTTCACGACTCGCTGGCTGTTTGTACGTGCGCGTGTTACGCGCGCACTAAGGCGAAGGAAGCATAAGGGAGTTGCGCGTTGCCCATGATTTTTGCCTCTCGATTCGGAACTTTCGCAAAGTTCAAGTTTCGCAAGCGCAAGCATCGGCTCGTTTATTTTATTTTAATTGAGCTTTTTTGCGCGAAAAAATCTTAAAAATTGCTAAACTATCAAATTAATAAAAATAAATTATTTAACGCAACGAACGAAGATCACTAAATTATATTTTCGATTAAATCGAAAAAACGCGCACGTCTGAATCTTTTCATAATAATAATTTAAAATTTAGAACTTTTTTGAATTTTCAAACTCGATCGATCGTATAAGATTTTGTGAACGACATCTATCTACTGTAAAGTAGAATAAGAAGATAATAACGAAAATTACTTAGCAATCGATCATTTTCTACCTTAATTACTTAAATTAAAATTTAAAATTTGATACTTAAAATTTGACAACCACCTGATTCAATATTTAAAGTAAAAAAATTTATACGTAATCCTTATTTGAATTAAATAATGATGATAAAAAAAATTGATAAAGCATGAGAATAATATAATTGAAAAGGCCAAAAATTATAATCATAATTTCTCAAATTAACTTTTAATATTTGTACCTTTAATAACGTTATTATCAATCTACCGCAAACATTATAAATTTAAACGCAAATTATTTGTATTTATTAAGATGATGGTAGAAAAATTTAAAAAGTTATTATTATTATTAAATTAATTTTCACTGGTTTTTAAATTTTTAAAGTTCAGAAAAAAAAAAAATAATAAATAAACGAATGAATTTATTTTGAAATAAGGTATTAAGTAAAAAAATAGAATATCAAAATTCTAATCATCGTAAATTATGTCAATATTGTTATAAAAGTGTATATTTTCAGTGAACTCGTATTTACAATTCATATTAACGTTCCTAAGTCTGTACACGTGCGTACGTGCATAATCTTTCTGATACGCGGGCCATGGAGCCGCGTGATTCTATTTCTTCAATTATATCGACTTTATCAGTCTTCGCTACGAGACGCCCACATTATCTGCAAACTTAGCGTCATCTTGACCTTTTATTTTAAATCAAAGTTGGAGCCCTGTATGTATATATATGTGGAAATATGTGGATATTTTTTTCTCGTGTAATTAATACACCGAGAAGAAAATAGGAGGCAACAATTTTCTGCACCAGACTCGCTAATTTTTATCGCGTATAGGGCTGAAAGTGGTGATCCGAATGATTTGATTAAATCAATCATGAATATTATTTAGTATTATATGTACATTTATGAGTAATATGTACTTTTTAATTGATATTAATTTTATCAGCTGTTCTGAGTTATTTTTTATAAAAATTAATGTGCTAATCGAGTGAACAGCTTTACAAGCACTCTATAATCAACCATTTTTATAAACGTTTAAAGTATCGCGCAAAATAAAAGTAGCAATCAACGTAAACTTATTAAAACATCAGCGTTTAAAAGTATGCCTCCCGACATTTTTATTCATTCAATTACTACCATACGGTCATTTGGAAGTTTATTAACGAATAACGGGACACGCGGAGCACGGGCCAAATATTTCCTATTTCGAATAAAGCAAATACCGCACTGCGAGAGAAAGAGAGAGAGAGAGAGAGAGAGAGAGAGAGAGAGAGAAAAGAAAGAAAGAAGAAAGATAGAGCCTTGACATATTTTTGACATATGCTATAAACGTGCAAACTCGGGGATTACAATGTCTCAATTAACACGCACGGAAAGCCCTTACTCCCCTGGCAAACTTTGCGCGTTCCTCGGAATAGGTAAGCAATGCATTGCTAGACAATCCATTTTACATGTTGAAAAACCTATAACTAATCCAGTAGTCTCCCTCCCTCTTAAATTTTCCCACTCATGCTTATATTGCATGCTTTTGGTCTTTTCGCATTCAAGTTTTGACTTTCGTAAATGCGCGCGCAGACGTTGCAAAGTCAGGTATATACACGCAGGAAGGTTGATTCGACGACGGTCATTGTTCATGGGACTTTATATTCCAGGCCAGGGATCGGCGTGTCGCGAAGGGATACCTTCGGTAAATGCCCGGTTTATACATATATATATACATATACATGTATACACACACACGAGGCTATCGAAAGGAGAAAGAGAAAGAGAGAGAGAGAGAGATAGAGAGAGAGAGAGTCACACTTTTCGATGCAGCAGCGGTGAATGCGGCCTAGCAGCCTTTGAATAGGAGTTATTTATGGGTTGACGAGAAATCCGCCTCCTCTACTTTTTCTTCGTCTTCCTCGGAAGGCTCGTGTACGGATACTCGAAGCCCAATTAAACTTTACAGCCGAATCCCAAATGAGCGTTTATGCGTACCGCGAAAAAACACTACGGCCGAATTCAGCCATGAAATACGGACAACGGCTCGATGGAGAAGTCGATTGCTTGCTCTTTCTTCCTCTGTGAAGATGTTCTTAAAGACAGAAAAAAAAAAAAATAAGAGTCAGTGCAAGGTCGTTGCACTTTTTATTTTTGGGATTTCCGAAATTTTATTCTTTTTTCCTGACCTTTTTTTGTCGGTTGACGAGCCTAATTGAATTTTACTGTCTGGGTGGAGGACTTTAAAAACGAATTAATCGCTTCTTTTTCATGATGATAATCGGACCCACTGATTGTCGACAGCTATTACTAGAAGAAAATTTCACGAAAATGTTTCTCTTGATTCTCGTGTATAGTATCATTTTAATACACAACAATGTTCTCCGACTGATAATAATATCTTCACATTCTCATGGCATTGATATATATATATATATATATATAAAAAGAAAAAAAATAAACGAAATATTCAACGGCATAAAAGAAAGTCAAAAACGGAGGAACGATAGTGGATTCGCATCAATATTCATTGTCCGATTTCAATAAAAATAAATAAAATAACATAAAATAAAAAAGGGTTAAGCTTGTGCGCATCGTCATTCCTCGATCTTTTCGCTAAATGTGTGGCCATCGGAAGGTAAAAAAAAAGTATGCGCAACGTGATTACCATATAAATCCTTAACGAGAATGCCGAATGCTTCTAAGGCTAATTAAACCGGAAAGTTTCTCGAAAGTTTCTCGAAATCTCCTATCCATGTAGGCGCACAAATAAACATAAGTTATAAAATGAAATCTGAATAATTGCCACGTCTTTTGTCTTTTTTATTATATTTGATAATTTAATTTGAGTCGAATATTATGCATTTAATAGTGGCCAAAGAATATACTTGATCGATCGTAAAATTAAGAACGAATTTATATACTTTATAATAAAAGTATTTTATTACTTTCTTTATATTTAATGCGAGAGTTGCTTTAATTTAAATAGATTTTACTAGGTTTAATTTTTGTTTATAAACAAATAACAATTATAAAAAAATTTTTGTTACAACCAAAACGGTCTGTCTTATCATTGGTAAAAAAAATATTCTTTTACTTAAATTATAAGTTATCGGTATAATTATAATGTAATAAAGCAAATCATACCGATCACCAAATTTTATCGTCTATTCTTATCAAAAATTAATGACTTTTATACATATTATGAATTGTCCGATATTGTCATTTATCTCGATTATTCTACAAATTGTAATCAAGGTTATGTATCAAAATAAGAATCTTCTTGCAAATGTCGGAAAATATTTCAACCCCATATAAAACTGCATGTATGTAGGTATTACCCATAAAGCGCTCATCTTACCGTACATATCTTTAATAAGAATTATTGATAGAGAGAAAAGAAAGAATAACAAGAAAGATGACACGTCTTTGTCAATAAAGATAATCCGAGCTAGCGCAAAGTACTTTCCTCGATCGGGAGTTTAGATCCCCTAAAAATAACTCTCGAAGCGCCCGATAACGTCAAAAAATAATATGTGAAAGGCCAAACGTAAAAATTGAGAATTTCTTTTTATTATCTATGCCTTCCCCTCCTTCCTTTCCTCTTGATCGCTCCCGAACTTTTCCATAAGTCGCGCGTGTCAACTGACGCATGCTCCTCGCGACGCTTTATTGAGCTCCTTACAACCTACTTATAATTGCTTGAAAGCGATTCGCAAGAATTTGCAAAACAATCACTCGCTTATTGTGTCTCTTGTAACAGGAGGTGCAGATTTTAAATTTACTTTGCTTTGAAGTATAAATAAAAAGGAAGATTTTTTTTTTTTTTATGTAATTTAACAAGTTAATAAAAATGAACTCAGATGTAATGAAGTTTTCAATATCTCTAAGTAATAAGTAGCTTTATTGATATTATTACAATATTCCTATAAATGGCACAAATTTCCTCAGCCCTCATTGCATTGACCAATAATTTTAAAAAAGAAATTAGGTAAGAACGTCGCACCATCGATTAAAACCTTTTATCTATCGATGATGTAGGATTCTGAAAATGTTTTAATCGTTCTAGTAATCAAAAATACTAATTTACAGTAGATTAAATATCAAAGAAACAAGCGTTAAACTTTGATAGAAATCGACATTATTGGCACTGATTTTCAATGAGAGATAATTCGTACTCAATGTGCGTTATCGACTAAGTTTTGTTTGCTTTCTCGCGTCGATTTAAACTTAAAGTTGATTTCTAGGGCCTACGGTTACACACATTTTATATGAAAGTATCATCAAGGAAAGCCGAGAAAGTTAGATATTTATTTTCGTAGTTTCAACCTTGAGAAATTTAGAGAGCACTGAAACAATCGAGGACATTTCTTTTACATTTTCTCGGCTTTCTCATAATATATGTATCACACTAAGCGCTGTCAATTTTAAAGCTTCTTTAATTTTGACTTTTTTTTTTATTTATTAAAATGAGAGAAATTCTATAGTAATTTTTACTATCTTTCAACAGCACAGCGAGGACATTCTTTTTAAATAGTAAATTTAACAAAAAAGAAAATTTGCTACGGTAAATTTAAAATTATTACTGAAACTCGAGTGAATTTTTACTATTTTTAAAACCAAAATTTACAAGATAAAATAATTAAATTTTTTACAATGAATTTAGAAATTATATTATATTTCGATATAATTTTTACTATTTTTAGCAGTAAATTTTAATTTTCAATACATTGAATATTTATTTTTTAAGAAAATCAAAAATTTTTTTTCTGCTTTACTAAAATATCCGTTGCATTATGAATTTTTTATGAAAATGTTGTCGATGATGATTACCATTAATTATTCTGAACTTAAAGTTTTAACTATAGAAAAAAAATTATAGATTTAAGATAAGAAATTATAACATTATAATATTTGATTAAGAATTAACACTTGGCTACATATTTCGCAATTGACTCACATATCTTTATCGTTTCGCACATATATAGATACCTTACATATTATACATGACATATATCGATAAAAATTTTTTGTGTATATACTAATCGGGAAGATCGTCAGTCACTTGCGAGGTAGCACAGTGCAAATGTGGCGATCGAGTGGTTTGGATCACTAGCATTAAATACATAAAAAACGCTAACCTTGCGCGCATGCGCGTTGCGATATACTATTTCGTGAATTATAATTTTTACTATTTTTCTTATTAAAATCTGTAGGCTAAACGTGTATTTATTAATTTTACTGTCGAAAATAGTAAAATATGTTACATTACAAATAAAAAATTCTTTTAATTTACAGAAACATTTAAATATACTATTAGTAAATAGAATTTTTTTGATTTATTTTATATTAAATGATAAAAACTAGAACGCTCAATTGAATGTGTTATAAAGAAGATGGTAAAAAATTCTGTTCAATTAGGTAAAATGATTATTTTTGAAGTATGTCATCAGGGTATTATCGCATATACGAGTAGTAATTTTTACTATCATATATATGTATATATCCGTGCAATAAAATAACGATTAATTTTACAATCGATGCTGGCACTAACCGGTGAAAGATGCCAATTAACAATTTTTATGGCGATATTAAATAAAGTGACATTACAATTTTGAACGATACTTGATTATCCCCGAAGAAATTACCGAGAACTCGAGAACAAATTCTCAGCTTCTCATATTATAAACTGTTTCTATTTATTTTTACATACATATAGGATCGCTTGACACTCCCACAACGCATTTATGGGAGTCATTTATCTAAATTTTTGCTTTCTCTTCGGTTCCCCGTTAAATTTTCCAAACTTTTCCGCACCTCACTCATATATCACTCATCCTCCGTCTAAAAATATACTCAAACGAAGAGCTTATTTTTTTCTTCCCTCCCACGTGCACCGTATATTCGGAGTTAAGTAGAAGAGAAACCTATCGCTCGGCCGGAAAACTGTCGCTTCTCATCTCCTGGATTGGT
Organism: Chalcis sispes; assembly: GCA_949987625.1. Classification (NCBI taxonomy): domain Eukaryota; kingdom Metazoa; phylum Arthropoda; class Insecta; order Hymenoptera; family Chalcididae; genus Chalcis; species Chalcis sispes. The sequence goes on along the minus strand of OX465094.1, from coordinate 1,626,148 downwards.
ATATGTCATATATGGTATATATCATATTTATGTTATACATGCGCATATGAGAACTGCAGCGAGACCTTTCTTTTTTAATACTGCGATCCGAGCTTTTGTGTACTTCAAATGTGTAGCTTCCACGCTTTGTTTTCTATTTATTAACTGTAAATTATTCCTACGAAATATTTCCTGCGAAAATTCTGTAAGCGATATGCGAACAAATTTTTTAAACGTTCCGGTAAGTCATATTTAAAAATTGGCTCATCAAAATTTGCGCTTGAAGTTATCGAAAGCAACTTTTGCTATTTTCCCGATGTGTCACAATCCAGTTTTATGACGTTATCAATGTTAAAAAATTAAAAAGAAAAATTTATTCAACAATCGTAAATCACCAAAGGAAAAAACGTTTTCAGTACCCCGAATAAATTATCAATCAACACAAAAGGATGTAATCAAAAGCAACAATATCAACAGAAAAATCTTTTCAAGAGCGCAGGCACTCGCAGACGTAAAACATGGTAAGGGCAATCAAAAGTAGTAAACTCGGACACAACAGCAGAAGAGAAGGAGAGAAGGAGAGATCTACTTTTATTGGCGCGGCACAAAGCGCGGCACAAAGCGCGGCTCGCGTGTATGTGCCCGAGTACAAAAGGCATAGGTACATTCGTACTTTTATATTATATACGTGTACGCATACGAAGAGAGAAAGGGTCTCTCGCTCGGCACACGGCAGATGGACGAGCTCGCGGCGGGATTTCAGGTTTCGCTGGTCTTCTTTCTTTAGCGCAGCGACTCGCGGGTCGTCGCTGCCGCCGCTAATACACAGATGAATGTCGCTCGTCCTGCATGCTCAAACGACGATCTACCCTCCCTTCCTCCCTCGTTCTTCTTTTTTCTCTCTAGATGATCCTTCTTCCCTTAGTTTTTTTTTTATCGCGCGTTCATTGTTGTGTAGATGTAGCGAGGAGCGTGGCGATGCGTTTCCGGGGACGGAAGAAGGAGGGGGGGGGGGGAAGGGTCCAGTCGTTAAATTTGCAATCGGTATATACGCGCGAGTTCGATGTACTCTGTCTCCGACGACGGCGGTTTTAAATTTTATTATTCTGTCTCTTTCTCTCTCTCTCTGTCTCACTCTCTCTCTCTATCTCTCTCGCATGGGGTTGGTTTTCATAATTGTTATGGAAGAAGTGGTAAAAATTTGAAATGTTAATCATCTATCGCTCGCTTTTGCTTGAGCGTTGTAGCAAATTATTGTGATACGAAATAAGAGAGAATTTCTTATTCTTAATTATGTTTATTTTGAAAATTTGCGTTTTGTTGCTTTTGATGTGTGTAAGGTAAGTTTTACTACTACGCGAACGAAAACCAACCTTATTGAATTATAAAAAGCTCCTATTTAACTCACGTTTGATAAACTTTTGTTTACTTTTATTGCATACAATAAAAATTATCGGCTACAATATTATCCATTGTAAACATATTTTACACGAATTGGATAGAATAAAATTTTAAACTTTTTTTCAAAGTAACGTATAATTTTATAACCGCTGATAAAACAATGTAAATCATTACGGTAGAATATTATTTGTCTACTTCATACAGAATTTTTGTGAATTTACTCAAGTGCCTGTGCTACTTAAGAATTGAAAATAATATTCTTTATCTTAAAAATATGAAAAGTTTGAGAACAAGATTCTTTTTTTATTTTTTCATTAAAAATAGTCTTATATTTACTAATTATATTCGTTATATTTACTAATTATTTCATTTAAGTATACTTAAATTATATTTGTTTATCCGTGTACAAAATATAATTTCGACGTATGAATGATGTTTTATTTCAAATGCGCGTAAAGGTTACGTACATACATTATCAAAACCATATATTATCAAATTCGTCTAATGTAACTTTTTACTTGTAAATAAGGCATGACTTTTAAAGGAATGAAGCTAGAAAATGATTTGACCTCTTAATTTAAACCATTTCCTTTCGCTTTAATGTAAACTTGTTACTGCGTAAATTCAGAAATTATGTATATATATATATATATATATATATATATATATATATATATATATATGTTACACAAACTAATGTTGTGAAACAAACACAACTAATAATATTATTCGTAGCTTATCAAAACACCCTTTATTTTAAGAGTAAAAATAAAAAATACATTTTGAAATAAATTTATACTTATACTTATAACTTCGGAAACTGATGCCAATGCACTTAAACTTATTAAAAACAATTTTTTCTATAAATTTATCTACATGGTGGTCAATTAATTTTTTTGAATATATTAATATTTTGTCGATTATTATCTAATGTGATTACAATTATAAGTTAATTGCTCTTAAATGTTCCAAAAATTAAATTTTTTTCCTAAGTAACAGTTTTTAATATACGTACGTTTTGAAAGATATAATCTTACTTTCAATAAAACAATTTACATCATATTTGGATAATGAGATCAATTAGTGATTTGACAACATATCTAACAAAATGATGTCGGTTTTAACGATGAACATTAAATTATATGTAATCGTTTATTTTGCGTAATCAATAATAGAAAGCAATTGTTTGTATATCGTTCAATAGCATTTTATCATCGATTCCTAAATAATTATCGACGGCGACTGAATGCTCCATAAAGAAAAAAAAAAAAAAAAAATTGAAACCGCATAAAAATCTTATCTTACTTTAGCCGTAGATAAGAAAGACTTAGCTGACAATTGATTTATGTTCCAACTAATTAAACATCAAATAGGAATTTTTTGTCCGAAAGTGGTATATAATTAACTAAATTTTTTTTTACATGTGCCCTTTTCAATAAAAAACTACTATAATTTTCTTCTTTAAAAATCGATAAATTGCAAATGAGTTACAACTCATCTATTATCATTCAGTCGATTTACATTGAAGCAGTTGTAATAATTTGTTAAAAATATACTTTAGATAAGCAATCAGACATTTTTAAAACTAAATGATTCAAGAAATTTAAAAATCACTTATCTATAATTTAAAAATAACTAATAATAATATTTAATAAATTCATTATAAATATTTGTAAATTCGTGGGCCTCGTAACAAGCGATGTCTCGTTAGGACATCGAGAGTAGATCGACAATAATTATAAACCAAATAGATTGGTTGTATAATCTGCAAACTATCCTCCACCTACTTTAACAAAAGTGCTGTTACATTTTTACGAGCAGCTTTCATAAATCCAAATTCATTGCCCAGTTTACGGAGATTTTCAAAACGCTACTTCATCTCATTGTCTTTCAAATAAAGAGAAAATCTTCTGAGCTGTACACATATATTACACGGTATCATCCCCCTTTTTCTATAATCCGATCCACGCGCAAGAGAATACCACCACGTCGAAGGTCAGACGAATTCAATAGAGCGTCTTGCAATTACTTTCGTTTCAGTTTCCATTCCGAATACCTTTCTTCTCGACATAGCACGACACATTCATCGAACGGCCCATTGTTAATCCATTCTCGCCGCGTGGATCCACATAACTCAAGCTAACTGCACGTACAGCCGGTGTCTTACCTGAGAGCGTGACGAGCCTCCTCGTACTTTTTCACCGAGGCTTCCCGTATCCCTATGATGTGCGCAGAGCGGATGAAACGGTAGACGAGCGATTATTATGAGATTTACGAGGCGATATGTGCGGATCAAAAGGATGAAAAATTCGAATCGTTCGCCTCCCCTGCGTGTTTTTTCTTCCGCTTTTTTTTCGCATTATACTTTCTCGGCTCTCTTTAACGATCGTTTTGTGATTCAATGTATATCTTACGCTGCCACCTCTTTTCCGGCTTTCATCCAGTTTTTCAAAGACTCGCTCTTTCGATCTTCCTATATTTTCTTTGTGGGTTGATGCCTCTAGCAGTTTCTTCTTCACCCGTGTCCGCTTTCTCTCCTGGCTTCGTGCGAATATCTATACGTAAGCGTCTTTGCCGAGCAAGGATCGTGTACGGACTTACTAAGTGGATCCTAGGGCTCTAAGTGGCACTTTTTCCACATTCGCCGTACTCCGACACTTTCATCAACTTCCGAGAGCGCGTGTTCTCCTCCTCTCTCGATCTCTCAACTTTTATTTATCTCTCTTTCTCTTTCTAACAAAGCTTTTTTTTCGCCGCAGCGACGACGTCATTTGCTTTCGTGCTATCTTCATCCCATCATACGGCTCGCCACTAGAAAATCTCGCAAAGACCTTGCATACCGGCCCGAGCAATTTGTCGATTCGTAATCGACAGTCAAAAGGCTGAGTTTGCCGAGTTGTTTAGGACAATTAGTCAATACATGGAAAAATCCTGTAATGTTTCGACTTAAGTATAGTTTAACGTTATTCTCTCGTTGTACAGTAAAACTTACCAATTGATATATTGTCCGTTGTAAATTTGAATGATAAATTTCTATTTGAGCCATTAAACATATTTTTTCCAACGAATAATTAACAGGGATTCTAGAAATGAATTTATAAACAAAAATTATTTCTTTTTTAATCATTTATTTAATATTCGCTAGAGTTTATATCATGACGAATTATAATCGTGGTTACTTAAAATGTTTAGATCAAGATATTTTGATAACGATAAGAAGCCAGATAATAATTGATAATTTTACTTTCGAGAAAATTTACATTCTAACTGGATTAACATAACTGTTAACGGACCGTATCCCAAGAATCGATCGTAAAAATCCTACGGTGCTAGAACAAAGAAATTTTACGACTCCAGCGGACGCACTCGATTTAGTGGAAAATCCCTTGGTGCGTCTGCGCTGACGGCGTTTATGGCGAACGGCAGAGGTAAGATGAGACACTATGAAGGTCAAAGTCGTCGTATACCTGAACCGATCCACTCAATGAATAGAGAGACAAAGGCGATTCGTCGGCAACCGATAGTGTGTGCGCGCGCGCACGTGTGTATATATACATGTACGAATGTATGGGTACATATGTATGAATTTATAAAAGCGGCAGAGACCAAAGACGAAGCAAATAAGAGATAGAGAAAGAAAGACGCCGAGGGGCATATTTGGCATTCGCGTATTCTAGGAATGGATCTGCGGCAGTCCCGCAGAAGAACCGAACGGGTGAAATCGTATTAGATAAAGACTTCTTTTTTTACCTTTTCCGTCAAATTTTCTCATCCTTCTATCTTTTTTTAAAGTAAGTCAAAAAAAAAAAAAAAAAAAAACAAAAACAAAAAAAAACAAATAAATAAATAAATTACCAAAATTTGTTTGTAAAAGCAATAGATCCATATCGATCGCGAGAGAGATAAGAGCAATAAAATTTTTTCATTCCATCTTAGAGTACGTAGGATAGTTATACCGGAATTTAGAAAGAGATTTTATAGCGGGTTTCCGTATAAATTAGAATTTTGTTGGCGCTGTACCTTGGTTGAAAATCGCTGTGTGCGTCCCTTTACCTCGTCAAATGGACGTAATCGAATTGGACCCCGGGATTTATGTATTTCTCAAGGTGTAAGAATTGCAAAATAAACGATTTTTCATAAGAGTAAATATCCAAAGTTTTTTTTCTTACCCAGCTTTTATTGATTTTGATCGATTTATTAATCGTTTTTCTTTTGAGTGAACATAAGCTGAAGATTGTAGTTATACTTACTGATTTCTGATTATACAACAAATTTTCAGTGGATATGTATATTTGAAGTAAAATATAAATATTCAATTATAACTATGTAATAAAACTATCGATATTAATAAGTTAAAATTATTTTTATAGAAATTATACTTATATCATCTAAAATTTCCTTTTGTAAATCAAGCAGATGATTTTAATGAAAAAGCATAAGATTAAATTGCAAAATTAAATTGCTTTAGTACAGTGATGTGGAGATTTCAGCATTTAAAATTAAGTGATAGAGACATTTGATCATGCGTCTCTCTTTTATCTACCGTTTACCGGAAACAGTTCTATCTTAACATCAAATCTTTTAAATGTTTGCGTGTGTAGCGTATGTTCGATGTTGTCTTAGAAGTCAAGTAGCTTAGAAACTACTTTTTAACTAGACTTTCGAACTGAAATGTATAATCGCTTTTCCTGATGTGAATAAACTTAAGTAAATTCAATTTAAAAAATAGTTTTCTCATCAAATAATGAATATTTTTCATTTTGAATATATAAAATTTCTTTAAATATGCACTGTTTTACATAGAAAATTTATAATATTGCCGAAAAAAAAATGAAAAAATCCCATTTGAATGTACATAAAATTTGACAAATGTAAGTTTTAATAATAATTCACTACCAATTTAACTTAATAAATAAACGATCAAATATCTAAATTTTTTCAAAAAATAAAAAAAAAATACAAGTAAATAAATTTTTTTCAAAGATTATCATTTTTTTATTAAATATGGTCGAAAGAATTTTCATAATATAAAATGTAACGTTATATCATTAAAAAATTTCAAGCATTCGAATTTCATCAAGTCTTCCTTTTTATATCGTAAAAAAATGTTCCATCCGCAGTGGGAACATTCCTGGAGTGTAAAATTTTCCGTGTGCAGCGTTTTTCACGCGCACGAAGAACAAGACGCTTTCATGCATCATGCGAAATTTGACTCGACAAAAGTTTATTATGCATATACTTCTTATAAGGGTTATGAGGAATGGGGCAAATACCGTTCGATTAAATTTTTAAAGTATTTTACAAAATGTTACAGCTTTTCAATATTCGCGTGCTAAAGTCTGTATTATATGAAAAATTTTTAGCAACAAAAAATTCGCTTCTTTTTCGGGAAAAATGTAATATACGAAAATTCAAAATTTAAAATAAAATTTTAGCACAGTCGCATAAACTGTAATGTAACAAATGTAACTTTAAAATCGGAAATTTTCCGCTGGGTGTTACGTAGAGCTCATCTTTGTTTCAAATTTACCGAGACGAATGAGAGGCGCAAAATGCAGAGCCTGTGAAATTCCGCACGGTAGGTAGACATCTGTCCCGCAAAGATAAATGCATTTATTACAGACGCGTCCTTACGGTGACTTTCTCGCGCACCTTTGCGGACAATATTGTGGGAGTCAAAGCCGCGGAAGTTTACCTAAGCGTGTTTATATTTTTCAGATGACGAAGGTGAGGAAAGAATCGAAAAGAAGATCCTTTCTCTCTTTCGTCATTCACTAGTTTAACCAAAGGTCCGCAAGTGACCTCGACTTTCGTCATCGTACAATGTAAAAATCCCATCGGTCCGTCTCTTTTTTCTTTCTCTCTTTTTTTTTTTTTTTTTTTTTTTTTTGCATCTCGGGAATAACGGAGACAATAACAAACACGAGAGCCGATGCCTCGCCGGAAGTATCAAACGCGTCGAATGGCGCGTGTGAATCAGACACGGGGTGTAACGCTCGGCTCTCTATAAATTCGTAAAATGCCTTTTAGGCTACACTCGTACATTTTGGCCCTTTTTTCGTGGAGTCATCCGGAACGCCCCAAAGTGCCGCTGTTTTTGTCGCGCTAACAGTTTACATAATGACCTGGAATAATGCTGATAAATTGGCTAACATACTTAATTGAATATTGATTGAACCGTATCATTTAAGATATAAGTGTTTTGAAAGATATTTGAAAAATTCAAGTTTTTGAAAAAAAAAAAAAAAAAAAAAAAAAAAACACGTAAAAGTTTGTTACAATGTAAATAAGTAAATAAATAAGTAAAACTCGTAAAAGTTTGTTACAATGTATAACATTAAAATATACTTTGAATATACGTATAAGTGTGAAGTCTTTACTTAATTGCCCAATAAAATTATACTGTTGATGAAATATTCTACATTTTTATGAATATTTTAATTTTCTTCTGAATATCCGTTAATATTTTCGATAAAATGTATACTTTTCCATTTACTTTTAGATGTATTTATACGGGGATTTTATTATCTCCTAATACATCCAATTTAGAAAATCTTCATCGACGAAGGAATTTTATATCGCATTGAGAAACACGTCTCTTCCAAAGATGAGAGAGAGAGAGAGAGAGAGAGCGCTTAAAATTTTATGATCGACAGTCAATTTTACAAGCGCGCTCACACATATACACAGTTCACAATTTTTACGCTCTCGCTTCGTCTTAAAAATGAAAATTTACGAACTCTTGAATCTCGATGTCAGAACTTTGTGCGCTTGCGTTTATATGTGACGTAATAACATAAACTTTATACTCTGTAATTTAGCGAATATACTCGTATAAACGAAATATCTCATTACCCGCGTGCCCGAAAAAAAGGATCTTTGGCTGAAAATACAGAGTCGGCTCAAAATGTTTGCAAACGTATCGAGGAAGCGTATCGGCGCGCCATGAAAAAGAAAAAAAAATTAAAAAACAAATGGGTTTCAACGGGCGTTTTCGTGCCCCGTGCATCGTCGCGATCGCGATCGTATTCATCGCTGCTTACGGCTTTTTTTTTTAACGCAAGACCACTCGACGCTTACCGCACGTCTGCGTGTAATATTGATTCGCGAATCTGTGCAGACGAAAGAAGAGGAAAGGATAGATAGACGCGCTCGGCCCTCTGTTAATGTACCACCCGATTGGTAATTCTCTCAAAATCCTCTTTTTCCTTCGAGTTTCTTCCGAGATTTATGCCTTATTCTCCGTAAATATGTACTTATATACAAAGATAAGAATTACCTATCGCTTATATACGTGTGTACATATAAGTATAAGTGATACCTGAGACTCAAATTAGATGTCTTAATATCGATGCAACCATACGATGGGGGAAAAAAAAAAAAAAAAAAAAAAAAATTAACGATAATTAATTTTAAAACGTTTCAAAGTTGTTTCACATAAAATTGTATTTGTTTTTTAAAGAATTTCTATAATCTTTCCCAATTGGAGTTTGATAAAGATACAAAATTATCGATGTTTTATTATAATTGATTATAAAAGCTACCTGAAACATGTATATAGTATAAAGATATATATAGAGAGATAGCTCGATCAATTTCCACTTTATTCCTCTCTCCGTTCTTCTTTTTCTTCTTTTATATCGGTTCATTGATTCTTTTGCTTACCTGCTGTATTCTTTTTCGTTTTTATAACAAGTGTAATTAATATCTACAAAATATAATTATTGTTTCAATAAACCTAATAATCATTAAATTTTTATCTTTTCATTTAAAAAATTATTTATTTCTTTAGCGATTGCTCTTTTTAGGGACGATGTCATGCGTTTTATGGGAGACCCTTCGTATTTTTTACGACGAATATACATTTTTTAATTTTCGGGTGAATATACAATATGCTGAAAAGAAATAAAAATAATTTAATCAGCCATTATATGAAAAAATTTTTTTATAAATTTAATATACAACTACGATTGTTAGCATTAAATTACAATTTCGAGTATATTTTTCAAACCTAATTGTGGGTAAACCTGCACGAAAAAAAAAATACATTTTTTTTTTCAAAAGTCCAAAAGTCTTTGAAAAAAGTATGGATACCCGCCAACGCAAACTATATCCAAATAAGCAAGGAAGTACGCGGGCCAAGCAGATAGCGATTCCGCGAATCAAAAAATCACCAAATCCATTAGCGTGCGAATTCGAGGCGAACAAAAATCCAGTCGGCCAAGCGAAAAAGAGACAGAAAATTGATTAAAATGATACAAGGATCGATAAGTCGAAGAGTTGCATCGACTGCCAAATGAGCAGCGCGAATTTCCAATCGATGACTCAAGCTTTCCTCGTATACCAGTACGATGTACGAGTATGTTCAACATCCACGCCCGCAGACTGCAACCACCGCAGCTCGAGAGCAGTCTTCTTACAACCGCCTCGTACTTCCGCTTACTTTCTCTATCGCGCACGCAGGCTTCTGCCTCTTTTTAAATTTCTCTTTCCATGGCTTCCGTTCGCTAGCGAACGAAATAGTGTGAGAGAGAAAGAGAGAGAGAGAGAGAGAGACGCACGTCCGCGGGAAATCCGTCGCGTTATCCCTTAGCAGCGCTGCATCACGTTCGCCGCTTACGTCACTACCGGTAGAACTTGCACGGGGCAGACGTCTGCTGACCTTGCACTCGCGCCGCGGGCTCATTAGTGATGCACCGACGCAATCGACGCCGTGCTGCTTCGCTCGCGATGGACGCGCTTCGCTGGACGGAGAAAGGGATTCTCCCTCCTTAATTCGCTCGAGGCGATGGCCTAAACCGTCGATGGCCAAGAAGCCGAACTTATTTATTTTTAAAGTCATTTTCAATTTTAAGTTTGTTAAATTTGCTTTCGTTTCTTGTTTCATATAAATGCTCTTTTTATTATAATAATTGAATAACTTTTGAATAGCTTTTTTACTTTATCATTGACATTAAAATAGTAAGATTTACGCGTGGCGGTGCGACATTTTTTTTTTCATTTTCGTATAGCGGGATTCTCGACACTTGAGTATTTAATTAACGCTAAAAAAATGTTCTATGAAAAATCCAGCATTGCACAAACTTTTTAGCCTTAGATTTAAACTGTGTGCAGTAAACGCAAAAAAAAAAAAACGGCGCTCTCTCCGCAAATAATTTATTGCATATGGACTATATCCATTAAGTAGTTAAAATTTACTTTGCGCAGCGTTAAATAGATATACATCCTGTATAAAAATGACAAATGATACGCTAGTATTTAATCAAAGAGTTATATAATGTATATAGAAAATTTTACCCAAAATCTTATCCGATTCTAATTTTTTAAAAAATAAGCCATTACTAGATAATATTTTTTCTCTTAATTGTTTCACCTACGTAATGTAATGAATATGTTGAATAATCCACTTCTCGCAAATGTGTCCACAACGATCTACAAGTTTAAAAAGAGACGCGATCACTTCGTAAATAGCATCGAATCAGTTTATGTGCACCTATCGGCTCCGATTAATCTCGTTCCCCTTCCAGCCGAACTTCGCAATAGAAAAAGAACCGCGTATACATGCGTGTATGCGTAAAATCACACCGATATTCGCGGCGCTATCTGTTCGTCACATCTCGGAAATTCGGCGACGCATTAAAGTTCTTTCGACTCCTACCGTGCCGATCTGCGCTATCTGCCTATTATCTTTGCGCGCAATCCTTGGATTATGTATAGCTTCGAGATGTTTTAAGTGTCTATGCGCGTGCATTTACATGTGTATATGTGAAATAGAACACTTGAAATTAGCCTCGAGATTTTTTCGACAGTAGAGGCACAACTAAACGCCGGCACTTGAACGTTGAACTGATACTCAACAAGATTGATTGATTAACTTTTCTTAAATTTAAACATATTAATTTATTACGATTTAAAATTTAATATCATTAGTTTTTTTGTTTCTTTTCTTTTTTTTTTTTTTTTTTTTTTTTTTTTTTCATTAATAATTTTTGCGTCAATGATTATTAATTTTCAATTCAAAGCGAATAATTTTTACGACTATGAATGGAGCAGCGGCATCCACCTTTCTGAAAATAATATGATAAGATTCTAATGACTAGATTCCTGTTTGGCGAATGTATTCGTTGTCTGATATCAATCAAACTGAAAATTTAAATCTTTTAAACTAGATGTGCTTTTACGTTAGAGCCTGTTAGTTAACCGGATTGAAGTCTACCTGATGAGAATTTTAAATTTTATTAAAAATTTTCATTAAATCTCGACAATAAACATTTTTATTTTGCAAAATTCGTAAAAGTACGTTTAGATTATCTTTTATAATTTATTAGGAGTTAAGTAGTTGAGACTGCTAAGGTTGACATTGTTAATTTTTTTTTTTTTTTTTTTTTTCATCAAAACGATGGTGAAGTTTTATTCTAATCAAGCTATTTCGAGAAATACCAAAACGTAAAATGTACGTTAAAATTTTTTTGAATAAAAAAATAAAAGTAAAAAAAGTAACGTTGTTCAGCTTCAAATTAGAAATTTTAAAATTTTGTTTCCACGCTGAGCTCGTTACACGTGCGTTTGTTATTCCGTCTGACACGCTTTCTTTATTTCGGACAGCAAAGCTCCGTATAAAGAGACGGAGAGAGACAAAAAATTGACAACAAAATGCCTCTTATTTCGCGGAGAACATAACAAGAAAGAGAGATTTGCAGAAGCAATGACGAATCAAATCTCGAATCAAGTGTTCGCGAGAAGCGTTTCCCCTTCTCGCGAGTGAGCAACAAAGAAAGAGAGAGAGAGAGAGAGAGAGAGAGAGAGAGAGAGAGAGAGAGAGAGAGACTTACATCGTATAGAGTTTACATAAAGGCTTTGGAATGTCGTTACGGTACCGTCACAAACGCGCCCGGAATAATCCATCAAGCTAGGCCTCGATCAACATTTTTCTTGGCTCCTCTTATTTTGCACTGACTTTTGTACAGACCTTTTCCTCTTAATAAAATGCCTCGATTTTACTTTGTCGCTTCATTTAGCTTTGTTAAGTTTATTTTGAAAGTTTCAAATCTTTCGAACGCCCGCATTATTTTCCGCTCGATTTAAAAGGTTCGCACATATTTATATCGATGTCTCGTGTTTGACAAAAATTAAGTTTCGGGTGGAGCTAATAATAGTTTATTTCTTCGAGCTTTCGAGCTTATAATTCAATGGGAAAATTCATGCGGTGACTTTCATTTATCTTGCCTAAAGAGACATTAATTAAGTATATAATTTACTTGGGTAAGCAAAACTTCCCCCTTGCTTGTGTTTAATTACTCAACGTTTTTGGTTAAATTAGCAAATTTAACGAAATTTTTGCAAGGTTCCCAAAAAGATAAAATCGGCACCTCTTAATTCGAAATCCTCTCCATTTATTCTATAATTATACAGCGAGTTGCAGAAAAAACAAAAAAAAAAAAAAAAAAAAAAAATCCCTCAAATTTAATTTGCCTTGTCAATAAATGTATTTTCCTAGATTTTTCTTTTTCCCAGTTTATAAAATACCACGGGTAAGTTTGTCTGATCAATCGGCACCCAAGAGATTTACCGGATAGATATAACGCGAGGGCATCGCGGTTTTAAACCCGAGGGCAATATCTTATCCTTGGTGAATTTTTCCTTGCCCGAAATGTATCTCTCACGTCTATACCCGGCTTTCGGTTCAATCTTGGAAACTTTTCCGGCTGACCGTCGACCGCGAAGAATTTATCGGTGGTCATTTCGCGATTATAAAACCGACGTCTTCGGGGCTTATGGAAAAGCCGGTTAGGCGGCGCTGCTCGCTGCTTACGACTCGGCTACGTTGTACGCTGATTGAAAACGAAGAAGATTCGTTTTATCCGAATCGCAGCTTTGTTCATGCGAAATTTTATCCTGTTAAATTTATCTAACTTGTTTATTAATCTTATGTACTGCGATGGAAATATTATTTTGTGTTTTCTGTTTAAATTTTTAAAAAAATACGGTCTCCATATGTGTAAACAATATGGCCTCGCCAAACTAAAATATGCACGAAAGAGTTTTGTAAAATTCGTTGCAGCGCTGATTTTCCACATTTCCCTTTGCACGTAAATGACTAGTTTTATCGCGATCGCGGTAGCATAAAAAATTTTTACCTTCTAAACAGTTTTCAGCTATTTCTGAAAACTAAAATTTCTTCAATTTTCAAAGAACGGATTATTATTTTAAAATAAAATATTGGGCTAGATTCATGTGTGGTGCATATTTTTTAAAGTTCAAACTTATGGTGATCAATTTATGCATAACGAATATACGCGAAGAATGGATGAACCGTTAAGTATATTTTTCAATTTCAAAAGTTTTTTTACTGAAATTTTTAAACTCAGTATTAAATAATATGGCATTGTAATTTGGCTTTTTAACGTAAATGACATGCAAAATGCTTTTCAAAATATTTATGATCGTATCTCACCTGTTTCATTCAGAACGAGATCCTAATAACTTTTTCTTTAAAATCAATTTTCTCGACAAAGATTAAAATATAAAAAATTAAAATAAAAATCACTGGTGAAAAACGAAAGCTCGAAAGGCGTTGGCCAGCGATAAGACATTTTCCTTCCAAAAATTCATAATTTCGAAAGACGAACAAAGGAAAACGTTCGCAGCATTGTTTGCCGGGGAAAATTCGGTGCGAAAGAGAAAATTTGAACGCAGGAATATTAGCATTCGACGGCATACATAGATGGGGAAAAACACGAGAAAAAAGACCTTCACCTTGGCGGATTGCAAAGATATTTGGAAAAAGAATCTTTCGGAACAATGAAGAAGAGCCAACTTGAGATTGTTTCAGGGGTTGTGAGGGAGAAAGAAAGAAAGCTTCGTTCTACTCGCTTCCGTTCTCCCTCTCTCTTTTTAACTTTTGACTTATTCTCGTTAATCCGGTCTTGTTTACAATGAGATCGCCCGCACGGTGTTAACGCGTGTACATGTGTAAACGGAGTTTTTTCTTTCTCGCCTCATCACCGCATGATTTACCGTGAGAATTCGCGGCCTCCTCGTGATTAAATTTTGAAAATACACACGTGTACGTGTTTCCTCGACCTTACGCTTATCTTACAATCAGATATTTTAAATCTTTTTTTTTTCTAGAAATTTTGACGTTATTGTTATTATTATTACAATTAATTTTTTTAATAAATTTATTTTAAACAAAAACTTTCATTTTCTCAAATGTCATTTATCTACGCTAATAAAACTTTATCGATCTTTGATTTATCTAACTAATGCTTAAAATATTTATCCCTCAATTAAAAATAAACAATCTTACAATTTACTCTACGTATATAATTTTAAGGATGCAAGTTGGAACAGTAAGGATAAAATAGAAATTTGAAGATTGTAGAATGAAGTGAGTGTAAAAATATAATAAATTACTCGAGAAAAAGGGAAAGAAAGAAAGAGAGGAAACGTATAGAACATAACGTAACAGCGGTATTTAAAATTCCATAAGTGCATATGACTATGTAGGGAGGCTTGAGGAAAAAGAGAAAGAGAAAGAGAGAGAGAGAGAGAGAGAGAGAGCCAAAAAAGTGGCTCTAATTTTGTCGAAGCTATCGGATTTCGTTCTCAAATACAATACCCCTCAACTTGCTACCGAAGGGATAGAGAGGCAGCCAAGCGTGACCTGTCAAAAATGATCTACTCGACTTTATGCTCTCACTCCTTCTTGTACGATTTTTGTTTCTCTTTCGCGCACTCCTGACTTCTAAACGATTTAATTTTACTTTTCAACTTGTCATCTTCTTCAATTTTCTAACCATACGCCGATTCAAAATCAATGGACTTATTGAACTGCTGTCAGCGCTTGGTCTCTTGCGTAGTCTCTACACTATGACCGAATAAAGCCGAAGAATTAAGAAATTTGCTTAAAGACGCGTCGGCGATAATATCGATTGCGCGTGAGAAATTTATTCGCGAACCGATTGATAATCGGACGAGATAATATTTTGTTTACTCTATACGTAGGCATTGTTTTACAGTCTGTTTCGACCTCATCGTCATTAAAGCTTATTTTATCAAATATTTGATATTCTTTATTTCAAACAATATTATAAATAACGGCATCGATTAAAAATGAACATTAACCTATTATAGTAAATTATAGTATAAACCCAGATCAGTTAATTAAAAATTTCGATATTAAAACAAATGTTGAATAATTACGTATACAGAATAATAAAAACGTCGATTTGGTTAGTAAATGACGATAATTGTACGGCTTTATTTGGCAGCAGATTTACTACCTTTACTACCTTTATCACACATTTTTCTTCCCTTAAAAAAGGCTGATAAAGTTTCCTCAAGATGAGAAATGACTCGTTAACAAGTTTTGAAAGACTAATTTATCATTTTATAAGTTCGTCACTGTGAGATCAAACACACTAATATAATTAAAAAAAAAAATGGCGTATATTAACGTAGGAAAAAAATGGCTCGCGTTGAATACAAGTATGAGCGATACAGCTCGAAATAAATCACGGAAGCCTCCGGTAAATTTTTCATAACTAACTGAGCGTACTTTAATTGTGTTTATATATGCTCTCGCCGATGTCCCCGGGGTCGCTTTTATGTACTGCTGAGCGAGAAGTTTTTACAGTACCTACAAACAAAGTCTAAGGTGTTTATTATCGTGCAACAAGACAAAAAAAAGTTAAGTTAAACGTTGATCCTTTCTATATTTTTGTTTTCATACAAAAGATATCATGAATTAATTTAAACTGAATTGTATGGGTTAATTGTTTATATTAGTTTCAAACGCAAGTGAAAAATTATAAAAATACAACCTTTGTTGAATTTTAAATTCGTATGTTGATGAACGTTACAAATTTATAAATATATTTTCACTTTAATATTTCGATAAAATATTTCTCTTTTCTCCATATGGAATGCATTTAATAATTTATATGGTACATTATTTTTTACCTCCAATATATACATATGCGACTTATTTTTTCCTCTTTTTTTATTTTTTTACTTTATAACGAAAGCAGATACAGGTTCATAAAGAAAAAAAATTTCAAAAATGCTAAAGGACAAAATAAATTCTACGGCTCCCGTGCAACTCAAAAGTAGATGCACCGGTTTTTCCCACCTTCATACTCCCAGTCGTGCTTCGTACGTGAACTTGCCCACATTACTGGTACTCCATAACGATGTGTTTCAAAATAATTATTCATTAAATTTTATTGCCATCTTATTCCATATGAAAATGGTATAATGTCTAATTTATTTAGAACAAATTTATCACCATAATTATATTATTATTTTAAATAATTCGACTTTTATTTCAGCCACTGCATATTTCACATTATTCACGCGTATTTTAAATTAAATACTTTTAAATCCAAAAATTTATTATCGAATCGTTAATAATAAATATGTGTATAAAGTAAAACAATTTAACAATTAAACAAAAATTGATCGACAACGTTAAAATAACGCAAAGCTGATCGATCGATGTAAAAATTTAAAATAAATAAGTAAAAACAAAAAAAAAAAAAAAAAAAAAAAAAAGAAAAGAAAACGAAAAAAAAAAAAAAAAATCATTGCGTTATACGAGTCGATTAAAAAAGAAAACCTGTCATCTAATTCCCATCGGCTTGTTCGTTCGCGCGCCGTCCGAAGCCAACGCCACGGCAGCGTTCGGCGGCGTCTGCCGCAGCGCGCACTACTACGCCCCGGCGAGAAATAGTCCCGTCGGCCGTCTCTTTTATCGAGCTCTTGCTCTTTAAGTACGCGAGGACATTGCTCGAAAATACATGCACGGGTTTGGTTTAACGTTCTTCGCAAGGTGTTTTCTCGTTTTCCCTCTGGATCGATGTCATTATCGAAAATTTATCGACATTATGGGAAGAGTTAGGCGGGTGCGGCATCCGACGCGCGCAGTTATTGCAGGGACGTAAACGTTGAGCGCGTCGCCCCGCCCCCTCCTTTATAATCGTACATAAAACGTCAAAAAAATTTTTATTTTTTGCTAACATTTAAAATTTTACTTGCAAGTAACGACTTTCACTTGATACTTTTGCAGAATCTAACGTTATCTTAAAATTTATTTCAATATTCAAGTTTTGCATAAATATTTGCAACTTAATTTGTTTATATTAAACTTTAACAGTTTTTAATCGATGCTGATATTTACAGTGAAATTATATGATAATAGTTAAACTATTGCAACCTTTCATTTGACCCGTTTTAGTATTTATGTCACAAATAAGTTACGTAACGCTAAACAGCAAGTAACGTTTTCATATGAAATTCATGGTAATACAAATAGTCATAATGTAATCTATCAACACTACTATGGCAATTTTCATAAAAATGCATCAACCATTACAAATATATATATATATATATATATGTGTGTGTGTGTGTGTGTGCGCGTGTGTGTGTATATATATATATATTTGTACGTTTCTCACTTTTTTTACAACAAGTCATAATTTACGTAATAAGTTTTATTTTAAAAATTTTAGTGGCGGTTTTAAGATGCGTTCTTAATTTTATTTAAAAATTAACAATGTGGGAGTTGCGAGATCAATACAATTTATACATTTCAAACGAGAAAGAAAGGAAAATAAAACGAACAAGAAAAGAAAATACATTGGGTTTACACTGGGTTTTTAAATAAAAATCGATTAAAATTAGAATGAGAAAGCGATGAATTTTATTTCCATGCAGATTCCATCATCTTACGAACGCCACTTCTGCATAAACCTAATCATCCTTACCGATCAGCATCCGATTATAATCCCACGGCAATGTGCGTGTCTCCAAGCTCGAAGAAGATAACGCGTTCGCGCAACGTATAACCCAACATTGCAGCAAGTAAGTTTGCGGACGTGACGTAAAATATGAGCTCTCGCGTCTTGGCGCGCTTCTACGATTCCTCGGTTACGCGCGCTTGTGTAACTCAGTGTGTCAAGGGCTTCGCCGTAACGGCGATAGTTCGCTTCCCTGCTCGTCGGTTACCCGGTAGCCGTGCCGCGAGAGAAACGAAACTGCACGATTTGCCTCCCGATAGCGCGATAAGCTAATTGATCCCTTCGTTCGAGTAATCTCGCTTTCGTAAAATGTACGAGAAAATAAAAAGCTCGTCGCGATCGCGATCGCAAAAGTTCATAAATCAACTTCTGGGCTTGCACATTTGTAATGTAATAGCGTCGATGACGATATATCTAATTTCACGGTATATTGTAAATGCTGATTTTTATATTTTCTTTATACATCTTGAATCGCGCGATAAAATGTAAAACGTCGGTCGTAAAGTATTAAATCCCAGAGTTATTTATGCGTCGGTTGGAAATAACTTTTCCATTCGATCCCAAAGAACGTTAATCAAAACGATGTAACGCTTAACATTATCCAAATTGTGCAAGACGAGCAACTACAATTTTGTATTACTACAATGGAAAAGTGCGGCTTTTTTATTTGCCATCAAAATAAAAGCAGCGGCTCGCTAAATGAGCACTCGCGAGACACTTAACGACTGTTTATACACACTCGCATTAACTCGTACACGCAGTATGTTTAAGCGAAACAAAAACTTGTAACGCTCGTCGTTGCCTTTTGCGCTTCCCTCGAGGACTTTGCGAGCGCGCGGTTTCTTTTGAATAGGTGTAGCGCGGGCGGGGTCAGAGTGCACTTTACGAGAGAGAAAGAGAGAAAGAGAGAGAGAAGGACGAAGCACGCACACTCGTGCGATATGTGTCGCGCGACGCAACAGCAGGAGGAGCAGCTGTCGTTTCCCTCGTAACTCGAGCCCCGAGAAATCTCTGTGTGCAGGTTCCAACAGGTTGCAGCGCAGGGGGAAGGAAGCGCGTCGTTGCGTCGTTTACACGGCACACACACACACACACACACACACACACACACACACACACACACACACACACACACACACACACACACACACACACACACATCCACTCATGTAAACGTATATAAACGGTGACAAAAAAAAAAAAAAAAAAAAAAAAAAAAAAAAAAAAAAAAAACCAAAAGAGAGAGAAAAGAGAGAACAGTGCTTTAGGGGAGGTATATAATTATATATTTACCCGCTCATCAAAACGCATTTTCGCTCGAATTTACGACTTCGAAACTCTCTGTATTTTGCCGGAACGGTATGGAAGTGACACTTAACGTTTCGCCTATTGTCCGTTCGTTTCTATGATGTGATATACGCTTTTTGTTAGGATGCGACAATGTTTCAGCCCCGATGGGCGTCGATGACTCGACGACAAAGCTCGCGCATCGATATTGCTTGTCTACGATTTTTACGATTTTCAAGGTGACAGTAATCGAGTACCGCGCGAGTACGTAAGTTTCGAGCTCTTTGATCATTTGCCCGAACACTTTATAATATTCATTATTATCCTATTTTAAAATTACGGCAATTAAAAGTTTTTCATTATTTTAATTTCATTCAATTGATGATAAAAACTAAATAAAAGTGAAACGCAAACATTCTCTGTATTTTATTATAAATTTATTATTTTGTTCTATTATTATACTCTATTAAAGTATAGTTTTTACTTATTCTTAGAAAGGATAAATCCGAATGATTTACTAGGCTATTGCGGGACGCGATGAAAAGTATACGTATTATGCAAATTTTAATTTTAATATTATTTCGTATTTATTATAAAATTTTATAGCAATATTTATGTTTCAAATAATAGCTATAGCAATTTCATATTCCCGAGTCATAAAAATAGTCAACCGATATTATAATAAGTATTCATTTTTTATCACCGTTACAAATATAATAAACCATTTTTATGTAAGCTGCTAATAAATGTTAAAACAAAATTCTTTATAGATAAAATAATTAGGTTTATTGCTCAAAAACTTTGCATTATTAGCAAGCTAAACTATAATTTTAAAGTAATATTATGCATATATGTATTTACTCAAAAGTACATGTGTATTATTATTATTAAAATACAACAAGATATTTGTCACAAAATTTTAGAAAAATAATTTATTTTAAAAATTTTTAAATATCTACTCTTTTTTACTTCAATAAGATTATTCGGTACAAAATATTCATGCAGTGTAATGATAAAAAAATTGTTTTTCAATTCACGAAGGAATAAACATTTTTTTAGGAATCATTGCACAATTTGTATGATCACTAAGAAAGTGAAGAAATACAAAACTGAATTGATAGAGTAAAAAGAGATCGATCGATAATAAATGATCGAATAAGAAAGAAAGAAATGCAAAAAAAAACAGGAAATGGAACCACATTCTGCACAATTTATACATCCATCTTATTTTCGCGGTTTCTGCCTGACTTTGTTGCGGCATCGAGACTTCCGTTCCCCGTTATATCTGCGACGGGCAGAGACTCGTTATTTAATTTTGCGAGAGAAAGGTATATATATAGAGAACATTGCCGAAGCGTAATGAGTACAAACTGAAACATATTTTAGGTACATATAAAAGTAGGAAGAAGTCGCAACGATGCCTTCCATTCTTTTTCCAGCTATCGTTAAGCGTTCAAATTAATCTTCGAGGCGACGTATGTAAAGAATAAATTACGTTATCGCGTCAAATAGAAAAGAAAAAAAAAAAAAAAAAAAGGTTAATTAATAATCGGGAGAAAGTGCACCAAAGAAGGTTATTAATAAGCAATGTAATTTTTGTTTTTTTTTTCTTAATAAGTTGCGATTATAATAAAGGGCGTAACGCAGCTGGTTATCAAATTAACGCGTAGCGGTGCCCATTGGTAATCCCGACAACTCTCCGAGGCAAATTTCGCTGGCGTGGAAATTAAGCGAGCGCGCAGCTTCAAAGGCAAACGCATGCACACCGTGGCTGAAGTGTGTACCTGTTATTACGGACGTCCGGTGCACATCGACGACGTACTTTGCGGCGCGTGTCTCCGTCTCTCTATTCTGTTTTTTTCTCTCTCTCTCTCTCTCTCTTCGCCTCCCCTTTCCTCGTGTTGATTCGTTCCTCCGCTCGTCGTATAGCCTTTATTCAGCCGCGGCGCATAACGACGTTTACGCACACTACGATATAAACATACTACTGACGAGCAAGGAGATTTTTCAAGGCCCCTTTATCAACGAAGCGTAACGGCTCGCTGCACTTTGCAAAATTTCATTTGCGCGCTCTCTCTCTCTCTCTCGTGTTCTTTTTTTCTCGAACGTGAGCGCAGGTCTTGGGTTACTTCGCTGCGCTGCGCGTAAAAGTGAAAAAAAAAACGAGGAAGAATTAGAGAAAAAAGAAAAATAATCATGCAAAGCGCGACTCGGATTTGATACTGCATCGCGATTTCTTTCTCTTTCCTCTCTTTCACTCTCTTGCTAACGCTTTTTCTTTCTTTTCTTCGCGTTCGCTACAAGAATTTCGCTTGCCTTTGCTGAATTTTTCATTGGACGCGCATGTCTACATGTATACACGAGTTGCCAATCTTTTTTTGCTCATTTTTTTTTCTTTCTTCGCGTCCAATCCTGCTTGAGCAAACTTTTAATGCGTTTGTCGGTGAGGAGGATATGCTTGATGGAGAACGATTCGATTAAAAAGTTTTCTGGAAATTTTATGAGCTACATTGTATTTTCAACTCATCCTGTTTTTATACTTAGAATAAAAGAAAAATTTTATTTATATTTAAATTTACTTTATCGATGAGATTTTGAACGTGATTATTAATGAAATAAATTATGAAAAACTTAAATTGTTCTCATTATTTGATTGAAATATTTAGTAAATTGTTTTATCTAAAGTACTTCATAATGTGTTTCTTATTAATACACTAAAAATTAAGTAGGTGTGATTTATATTAAAAAAAAAAAAAAAAAAGTACATAAAGATAAAAAAAAAAGTGCATAAAAGTAGCAATTTTTAATGAAATCCAATTTTGCATTGTACGAAGAAATAAAAATATTGTATCTTTCTTATTGTTAAATGAATGAATATTTACTTAAATCGTTAATTGAAAAAGTACTTTACCCAAACGAATCATATAAGTACACATACATAGATAAAATTTTTCAAATTTTTAAGCAATTCAATAAAATACTTTTTTTTTTTAAATAAAACATCATATTCATTTGTTAAATCGTAAAAATTTAGAATGAAAGACCAGTGGGTGTACAATAACATCGTTATCCACACATACCTATATTCATTTTAAAAGTGCGGAGGTTTGGAAAAATCTAGACAGACAATAGCTGTCAAACAAAAATATTTATAGAGCTAAGAATAAAAACGTATATATTGTGCCTACATTATATTACATTTATATACTGTCACACTGATATAAACATACTCTAATGTTATAAAATAATTTTTTAGCATTGGCCGAGGGATCGTTTTTGTTTTTGTTTTTGTTTTTTTTTTTTATACACGGAAAAGTATTATTTATTATTAAATTGGAAAAGCAGTTCAGTTTAGTAAAATAGAAATTAATCTTTCTAAATAATCGATGTCTGACAGACCGTTTTGATTTACCTAATACTGAATTAAAACTATTATTTTAGCCAAAAATAATTTTCGATATCATTCAATAAAAACACAATGTCTGGCACTCGAACTAATCGAAAGTTTTTATTCAAATAGATGCATATAAGAGAAGATCGAGGGAAAAAGTAGCCAAACTAAGTGCAAAGGAGAGTAAAAAAGATGACAGACATCTCTCTCCTTTTCTCTTTTCTCACTCTCACTAGCTCTATACCGCAAGAATCGTAGCTATAGAAGCACGCGCGGGAGGAAAGAGGCAAGGAGGGGGAAGAGACGAGCTAGCAAAAGCGGCGGCAACATGCAGCAGCAGCAGCAGAAGTGGCATCCCGTGTCGCCCAGAATGGCCGGGGGAGAGGAAGAGAGCAAGCACGACGGAAAGAAGGAAGGGAGAGAGGTTTGAGCCCCCTCGAGAGCGTACGGACCTGGCGCCGGCTATCTCCGTCTCTCTTCCTCCATCGGCGCTAGCTAGAGCGCACATACTGTACGGAGGTGCGCGACCGGGGAGCGGCGGCTACGACGGCGGCGGCGGCAACGGCGGCGGCGGCGACCGGCAAGTCAGCGGCACGCCAACGGAGAGTAGAGGTAGTGGAAGAAGATGGAAGCGCTCTTGGGCGAACGGTTCAGTCGCCTTTAATCGGCCCCAAAGCGTGTTGCTGTCTGCTGCCCGCTCCCGTCGCGTGGCCCGTACGCTGCGTGTCAGTGAACAGCATTCGCACACGTACCGGCAAAGTGCGCGCATCGTCTCCCTTCGGTGCTCCCGTTGTCGTTGTCGTTGTCGTTGTCGTCGTCGTCGTAGTCGTAGTCGTAGTCGTAGTCGTCGTAGTCGTAATCGTCGTCGTCATAATCGCCGGAGTTGTTGCAGCAAACGGGCGGCGGACGAGCAGTAGCAAGCGGACGTGCGTGCCGGCCGGCATAAGAATGATCGGTTGTTCGCGACTCCGAGTGACAACAACAACAGCGACAGGCGGCTACAACGAAAGAAGAACGAGTGTCCCCGGGAATAATAGTGCAACGAAGCGTGGCAGAACCTCGGCGACGAGCCTCAGGCCGTTGCTCGATTAAGCTCCGCGCGTTTTTTACGTTTTTTCCCCCGCGGCCATCGACGCGAGCGCATCCGAGAGAGAGTGCATCTGGTGTCGCGCGAGAAGTTTGACGAAGGAAGAGGAGGAGAGTGGAGGAGAAACAAAAGAAGAAAGGAGAAAAGAAGGAGCAGCCGCCGTTTTACCGCTGCTGCTGTGCGCGTCGCCGGCTTTCGGAGCCGCTCCCGCGCTTCTTCTCTTACTTGTGTGTGCCTCATCTTTTTTCTCTCGCGCTCTTTCTCTTGTGAAAAAAGGAGTAGAGATTTTGGACCCTCTTTTGTATTATCGAGTTTCTTTTATTCCAGTTAAGCTCACACATATTTATAAATATATCTACGCTTTAACGGATTCTTGTTTAACTAATCTCGTCGATCGCTGTGTGTTACATTATTATTACGTTTTTTCTTATTGACTCTTGTCAATAATCACACGTGAGAAAATAAAAGTGCTCGGTGAAGAGTGAAACGAAGAAACTGTATTTGACAAGGACTTGTCAGTTTGGATAGTCAATCGTCTTCATCCAGATTTTTTTATATGTTTTCGAGGTAAGATTCTGTGCAATTTTTTTAACGTGATTATTCACTTTTTTCAAGTGCGCGCGAAATTTTCGAATTCGCCGAAATCATCGATGAATTTGAGTCGATACAATCATGACATATGTACGTTTATAATATAAAAAGTAAAAGAAAAATTAAAGGAAAAGTTCGAAAATTTGTTCTTTATTTTAAAATTTTTTTTATACGTTTACTAATCGAGTACTTTGAACTTGACAGATAAAAAAAATGGAAGGAAATACGTTAGAACAATTTCGTATAAATATTGGTTAAAAAACATTTCTTAAAATCAGGCCTATATATTTACAAAAAAAATTCCTTTGAAATTTGAGATAAAAAGTCTAATCCTTGCAAAACGTAGCAACGCCGGCTATTTTCGCAACTCAGGCGAGGAAGCGACGCTAGTTCCACGATTATCGATCGGTGGCGGCGGCGGCGGCGGCGGGGGCCGGCTTTGCTCTTTCTTTCTCTTTCTCACTCTAGATTCGCCTAGCCGACGCCGCGCTGTCGTCTCTATATACCGCACATACTTATATTGTAAAATGTGACATATCGGCACGTGTAGCGCACGCCCGAACGACTTCGCGGGCTTTCGGGAAATTCGCGGTGCGCCGTCTTTTTCGATGGTGGCCGGTGCCGTTTGTCTTTTGTTATTTGTTTTTGTTTTTTTCTTTTTTTTTTTTTTTTTTTTTTATTAAGTTTCCCATTCGCATGCGCGCACGCCCGTGCGCTTTCGCGGAAATTTGCCGGAATTCGAGAAACGATTTTATATAGACACGGCGCTCTCGATGTATTTTGACACGCTTTGTTTTGAGAGATTCTGAATATGCTTTCATGTCGAACTTTTTGTTTGAATAATATTGTGGCATTCTTTGAGCCAATATTTTTTTTCTCTATTTAGGGTAAATTGATCAGGTATAAGTAGGTTTATGTAACGGAATTTTATAAAATTCGTCCTTAACTAGTGTTTATATGCTGTAACGAAAACAAAATACTTTCTCATATATTTTCGTAAATGACATTCGAGAAACTTTGAGATTGTTGAGCTGCCAAATAAACTATATGTATCGTTAGAAAAATCGATCGTAGTAAATTTTAATATTTTTCAATATTGTTATAGATATTTATAATTGTCATAGTGTAACCATTTTAAAAATAGTAATTAAAATTTTTTAAATTATTAAAAAAATTTTTTATCATTGCACCATTTATCTGTCGGAGATTTCGGCAGCGATTGATCGAAGTTACATTCCGCTGAGAATAAACGAATTAAATTCCATTATTACGCAACGTTCGTCTTCATCGGGATGCGGAAATTTTTAGTCAGTGGCTTTAAATATCGCGAGTTTCGTAGTCATCAGCAATCGTACTAACGTAAAACTACAATAAATTTATGTCGATTTATATTTGAAGTAAAACTAGACAATTTTCACTGGTTCGTTTCTTTGTAGAAAGTTGTTAATAGTTTTTCATTTGACCAGTAGATAATAGAAGCAATAAAAATTTTACGTCGAGCACCCGATTTATTTTAAAATTGTAATTTTACCTTTTACCTTCGCTTTATTTAAAAGTGAATTTAATATTTTACTTAAATATTCTCAGCGATAAGATTAACGTTTATAAACTTTTCAAAAGTGTTTATTATAAAAAAAATTTTTAAATTTCGAAAAGTTCGCATTCAATTATTCCATTCATGAGTGAAATTTATATTCTTTAGCCTTCTCTTATAAATAAACGTTTTCAGTGCTTTTAAATTTCTCTGATAATTTAAAACTATCATATTTAATACATTCATAAAACTTACACATTTCTTAATCTCAAATAAAACTAAAATTAATTTCGCCGAATGCCAACGGTCCGAGGAATGTCTATTGTAATGAGTTCTACAAAATGTATCTGTAAATATATATAAATATACTTATACTCCACGAGTGAAACGAAGCTTCCCGGTCTTCTCTGCGTGTGTGCGTGTGTGTGCGCGCGCGCGTGTGCAGCTCTTTCTTCTCTTTTTCTTCGGTGCAAAACAACAAAAAAGCTAAGGACTTTGGTCGGTCGCTGACTCGCGTTGCGGCGCTTTTATTTACGACGACGGGGAAAATTCGACCTTTTACGCAACTTTTGCATTTCCAGTATCGCCGGTGACCTGTAAATAAAGCGCGAGAACGTCTTTCTACACCCTTTGCGATTGGCATGTATTCTCGTGCGTGTGCACGTGTGCGTATGTGTCTGTCGGCATCTCTCTTTCGACTAACAGTTTGTGTGTCACTCGACTAATTACGCCAGTAGGCCGCCTTTGATATTTTTCGAGCGCTTTATGAACGAATTTCACGTTATTGCGAATAAAAATTCTATCTAGCTAGACTTAACAAAGGAGCTTATAAGTTGAATAAAAAAGAAAAATAATAATTTATTTAAAATGTTTGCTAAATTAATTTGCAAGCTTTTAACGCGTCGTTCGTTAAATTAAAAAATTTGCTTTGAATAAATAAAACAGTCGGGCGCTTAAATAAAAATTCATCGCGTTGGAAAAATTTAAGAAAGAGAGCGAGCCGCGCACTTGACAGTACAAAGAAGCAATTTCGGCAACGTCGAGAGGGCAGAGCGCGTCGCGAGCGTCGCTTTCACGATTTTCGACGCGCCCGGCAAACGGCTTTTTTCCCATGCATCACCTTACCCGTATCTTCTCTGCCACTCGTCTTTTGTACTTGTGTGCGTGTATGTGTATTTGCGCGCCTCGAGGGGGATAAAAAGGAAGTAAGAAGAGAGAGAGAGAGAGAGAGAGAGAGAGAGAGAGAGAGAGAGAGAGAGAGAGGGAGGGGGGGAGGGGGAGGGAGGGGGGAGGGAGGGGGGGGGGGAGGGGGACAGGGATAACGTGTCATTGTTTTTCTCAGCCGGTGCGTTTTTACGGGCCAGCGGGTCACAATACGCTGGCCTTAGTCATCGTCGTCGTCGTCGTCGTAGTCGTCGTCGTCGTCGTCGTCGTAGTCGTCGTCGTCGATTTGCCTTTGAAAGAAACGAAAGTAAGAGGTGGAGGGAGAACGCGTAAGTGCATCTTTTCTCGCGCCCGTTAAAGCGGATTTTAGAGGACTCGACAAAAGTGTCAAAGTTTGCCGCGGCTTTTTCTTCATCCTACACTCGCGATACTACTTTTTCATTCCCACGAAAATTTCACCGTTTCGCGAAACTTGGCTTCACTTTACCAAGGGTTACGCTTTTTGCGAGGTAAAATCGATTAACTGCTTTGATAGGAATTTTATTCGCCCTTTCCTCCCGTTTCGAAAGCCGGATTGTCAAAGTGAAAAAATTATTGCAGAACTTTGTAACCTTCTTTTTTCTCCCTCTTATTTCAGTGCTTTTTTTAATCAAATGCTTTATCTATTTGTGTCAAGTGAAACCGAACTTTATTTTAACAAGTAATATTAGAACCAATCATTTGAATCTGGTTTAAACGAGTTTTTGACTTCTAAAAAAAAAAGAATCTTCTCAAATGCATAAGTTCATTTAAAATTCAAAATTGTAGAATAAAACAAAAGAGAAAAAAAAAATTGTTTTCTTTTATGTCGAAACAAGTGCACTTAAAGTTTATTATCTTTCGGCCTACGAGAACACGCGCTGAAAAACTCATTTCTTTTTGCATGAAAACAAGAAACCGAAAAGTGCACACGCGAGCCTAACGAGCGAGATAGATGCGCGTGCGCGCACACATATTCACAGCCAGACTGCAGACCACTCCAAGACAAAAAATTCAGCGCGCTTCTCGCGAAAGAGGTGGAAAGAATGCTATAATAATCGTCTCTCGTCTCTTTCATTCTCCTTTCATTCTTTCTCTTTTCCTCTCCTTTTCCATCTCCTACGTCGTCGTAGGTCGCCGTGCCGTTACACCACATTTCACATTGTGTCGCAACGCGCGCGCAAGCCTCGGTGTTCACCTTGCCGCACTCATCTCCCTCTCTCGCTCGCTCTTTCTCCGCGTATATACACGTACGCTAACGCCGCCGGTGCATCGATCGCCCGAAACTCTTTCCCTCCCCTCTCTCTCTCTCTCTCTCTCTCTCTCTTGCGCGCACGCTCGCTCGCTCGCTCGCGCTAGACGGAGGAAAGAGAGAGAGAGAGAGAGAGAGAGAGAGAGAGAGAGAGAGAGAGAGAGAGAGAGACGGAGAAAAGTGCACGCGAGGCGCGCGCGCCAGAGGAGTCGGCAGCGGCCGACTTTCTTCGGTTTGTCGAGTTTTTTTACTCTTTTATTTTAAAGGCTGTACCTCTGTCTTTCCTGTTTTTCTCGCGCCGACAAAGATACAACCGTAAAACGGAATTTTTTTAGTCTTGGAAAGCTTGAAATGCCTCTTATTCTTAACTCTTATTGAGTTATCGTCAAGAAACGCCCAAAAGATAGGAAAATTTAGAGACGGTGTAAAAAAAATAAATGATTTTTTGTCTATAGCAGAAATGTTGTTATTTGTTGTCGAATGGTGAGCGACGGTATTAAAAAAAAAAAAAAAAAAAAAAATCAATTTTTCGAATCCTTATTTTATCATATAAAAACTTGGAAAGTTATCGATTAACGACGAGCATACTTATACTCAAAGCTGTCATGATTGTATCACTTATTTCAGTAAAAATAATACAACCAGGAAAAATCATCTATTTTTAAACTTAGTATTATTAAATGATATATCGCGTTGTATAAAAAAGCACTGCTTGGAGTCGACAAATTACAAAATTAGCAATTGTAAATTTATGCCATTTATAAAAGATCTTGCAAGTAACGCAACTATATAAAAAATTATTTTTATCACGTTATCGTCCGTGCAATGCTTTACTAGGGCGAACTCGTTTCAATTATTATTTACATAATTTATGCACTTACACTTTCTATTTACATAATCTTTTATTATTACATACTTTTGCACTCATCCGTTCTTCTTGGAAGAGTTTTAAAGTTCGCAACATCCTGCATTTGCAATTCAATTTCGTCGTTAGAAAGTAACACTGGATGTTGTAGAAGTAATCGATTATTTAATATATTCAATATTCTGAAAAGAAAAATATTACTAACGAGCCGAATTTTCTGAATTTTCTGAATTTTCTGAATTTTCTTTCGATCCTCAGAATGCCAGTATCCGTGTGGGACTCGGACATGGTGTTCCTGGACGAGCCCCTGGACACGGCCACGGTCGTGTCCGACGACATCTGGAAAAAGTTCGACCTGGACGTGCCCCTCGACAAGAACGAGCTCCTCGACAGCGAACCCTCGAGCCTCCCCTCCCACTTCGAGATGCAGCCCATGATGAGCATGTTCCACTTCGACAAAATCAATTGCCAGGCCTTTCGCGAAATCCGCCACCACGACTGCATGTGGGCCGGACTCTGCATCAGCAAGGAGCACAACCGCACCCATCACGCGAAGAAGGACAGCCAGATTCACCGGAGAATACCCGCGGGTCGCAGCCTCCTCATTCCCAAGAATCCCCAGCAGCAGAGCCACCACGGCCTCGGCCAGCGCGGTCTCCAGACGACGCAGCAGAGCCACCACATCCTCCTGAGCGCGAACAGGACAGTGGCCGCGACGTCGAGCAAGGGCCTCGAGAGCGACGGAGACTCGACGCGGCCGGAGACGCCCCAGAGCAGCGAGTCCGAGACCGAGAGCGAGGAGGACGACGACGAGGTGCCGATTTTCAAGCACGAGCAGATCAACATCAACGAGCAGATCGACGGTATCGTATCGATGCCGGTGAGCGAGGTTACGGGTCAACAGATGCAGAGGCGGCCCGCGTACTTCGACAGGAGGAAAGAGGAAGAGAAAGAGAGGCTCGTGCAGGAAAAACAACATCATCATCATCATCAGCAACAACAGCAACAGCAACAGAGCAAAGAGACCGTAATCAGGAATACCTTGATGAGCGATCACTGCTACCACCTGAACCAACAGTCGATGAGCAGTAAAAAGCTCGAACATCTCGGTGTACAGACACCCTCGGATTCCGGTAAGTACTTTTACATATTTAATTTTTTAAATATTTTGAATATTATATGAGAATTTTAGTTAAATTTTGCCGTAAACGTCGATATTTATTGCATCAATTGCCCAATTTAATATTTAATTTATGCATAAATACATCGCAGGTCTTGATTTTAAAAATAAAAATAAAGTATACGTGCAAATGTTTTGTGGAAACGAAAAAATCATTATTTCTTCTATTTTCCAAAATGAACTCATTCTAAAAAAGTCATTAATTTGATTTTTCCCCATACGAGCCTTACCTATTTATATTCTTCTAATCCTCAAATTTCTTTATTTTCCCCATTCTATAAAATTAACTAAAAATCAGAAAAGCTCAAGCTGATTGGAAAAATTGAAACGAATATACATTAAGTTGCATGAGATTCTAGATGGATAAAATATGAACTTACTCATAATTGACGAGGTTTAACGAAAAAGAATTAGCTTATAGCTTCGGTAATCGACCCTCTTTTGCACCTAATGTATCATTATCGCTAGGTAATGCGAGCACATATTATCTACACGTATATGTATATCAATGACCAAAGAATAATAGACGAATTCGGGGACCCGCATGTCGTCGGCGGCGCTTATTTTTATTAAGAAACCGTACCGGATGCGTGCGAACCCGAAACCTGGTGTAGGAGAGGAGGGAGAGGGTGCGGGGTCAATCGTCGAGCGCGTTTTATACATAATATACGTAAGTGGACAGATGGTGACCCGCTCGAGTGACTTTTTACGCGCGCGCTGCTTCGATCGCTGATTCGCTAGGCGTGATCTTTTTAAGTAGATTAAAACACGAAGGAAGCTTTCCTCTTTCGCGGCATCTGTCATAATATTTAACTCCTTAATTATGTAAATGTTTATTTAATGTAATTACGCGTCATTGACGTGTTAATGTTTATTTAAGCTTTATCTGAAAGTCTACCTAATTTTTAATTAATTCAATAAGTGTATGACACGTGCAAATGTTAAAAATGAACAAATTTACGATAAACGAATGGATTTATTAATCGAATTATATCGAGATTACAAAAATCGTCAGTCCAGTTACAATTAAACCGATAGTACGGTGAAAATAAAACTAGTAAGCAAACCAGCAACGATAAATCGATGCAAAAGTAGGTATGTCTATTGTCGCGGCGAAAGAGAAGATCGACGAAAAGAATATCGGCAAAGACGGAAAATTAAAATCTCTCCAAGTTTTACGATAATCGGCAGCGCGCGCGCCTTCGTTTTCGAAAGCCTCTCACTTGCTTTTTTCCCCCTGTTGTACTCGGGAAAATTCAAGCGGCCTGCGCTAATTTTCACTTTCTAGCGGTATTTCATTGTGGCCTCTTGCGATGGCTTTATCGAATTTATTAATCGAAACCAACAATTTGCGCGAGATCGCTCGCTCGCTCGCTCGCTCGCGCGCACCTTTTTTTTCTTTCCTTTTTTACATCGGCTCGCGATGATTTAATGCCATGGGAAGTACTGCAAAATTTTACATTTAATTAAAAACGCTTGATGTAAATCGCCTTTTTTATGCATACTTTATTTATGAATATGTATTAATTAGAGTTTCAAATTAGTCGTAAATTAATAATGAGCTTTCAATTATGTTAATTAATAAGGAAAGCAAGACTTTATAGTTTTTAAGGTGTCAAGTTAATGCAATAATAAAAATATAAACGTTATAAATATTATTTTATATCTGGTAATTACTATATAATTTGTTCAATAATTAAATATTAATTTTGAGCCTTTAATGAAACGACTATTAAATTATCGTAGAAAGTAAGAATTGCCAAAGACTATTGGCTATATATTGGCTATATATAGACTATAATATTGTTTAGTTTCATTGTCGATACAAGAAAATTAAAACTACATAATCGTGAACGAAAAGTAAAGAAGAAAAAATAAAAATAAAATAAAAAATAGCTAGGCAATAAAGCGCATCGCTCCCATATTAAAATTTCATAACGCTCGATCGAAACGAAAAATATCCCAACCCGTATATGTGACTAGCGCCCAAAGGAAAAAAGATAAATTGCATACTAGTAATAATAAGAGAGAATGAGATAACGAGAGGGAGAGAGACAGAATAGGCAAGCGTTACAGCGCTTGCATATATAACGGTACAACTCGCGCGCCGGCAAGCCAAGGAATGCGATTGCAATTCGGTATGCAACGAGCTCACGCTCGGAAAAAATAATCACGCCGCCGCGGCATTCCGGTTTTTCCCGCTAGCGAGCCGCGGAAAGTAGCCGTAGCGTCCTTCCGCGAATATTATTATCGAGGGAGCAATGTGCGCGATCCTGTGTCACGTGTTGGGTGGTAGGTAAACCAGGTCGTGCTATAGAGAGAGAGAGAGAGAGAGAGAAAGAGAGAGAGAGAGAGAGAGAGAGAGAGAGAGAGAGAGAGAGAGAGAGAGAGAGAGAGAGAGAGAGAGAGAGAGAGAGAGAGAGAGAGAGAGAGAGAGAGAGAGAGAGAGAGAGAGAGAGAGAGAGAGAGAGAGAGCTGTTTGCGTTATCTTGTGCATATATACTTGCGGAGCGGCGCGATTCTGGCGAGGGACTTACTGTTGTTGAGATAGCAAGATATTTTAGCCGCTTTGTATATGGATTTTATTAGGAAATCATACGAGTACTTTTGATAATAACTTTATTATTAATTTTTTTTTTTTTTTTAAGATAACAATCACAGTTTTACATGATTAATAACATAAAGCTGTTTTTCCTTTATCAATCTGTAATAACGTGTATATCATTTAAATTTAAAATAATAATAAATAATGAATAAGGCACTTTTAATGCGTACTTGTTGCTTAGGTAAATTTTATTTTACGAATCATTGCAATCGTGTTTTCTTGTAAAATAAACATAATCAAGGGCGTCGGTCAGCCTATCGTAAATTAGTTTCAGTGCGATCCCTTTCTCGCTTCGGCAACGGTAGACAGTTCACATACCGTGCGAAAAATATTACGGATTATTGTGCGCGAGGATTCGGTCGATCGCTATTGCGCCACGCGGCGACGCGAGACATCGACGTAATCGTCATCGTCGGTCACGCGACGCGGGCGGGCGGGTATCATTCGTCCCGTATCTTCCTTTCCGTGCTACTCGCGCCCTCGTGACAATGTCGCGACAATGAAAGCATTGTGTCGATGTCTTTCCCTTTTTCTCTCTCTTCATCGCTACTGCGAAACTTGACGCGCGCAAGCGACGTCGTGGTTAATAAGTTGTTCGCAGTTGGATGATTATTTTGCCGGAAATTGAGTTGGCGAAACACGGGCGCCTCTCGTCTACATGCGGGTTGCATTTGTTACTTGATTATTGATTTCGAGGAAGAATGATTTGCTTTTTCATTTTATTTCTTTTTAAATTTACAGTTTTGTATTCCATGCCGTCATGAAAATTGAAAATGTCAAACTCGAGAAATTTGAAAATAATAAATAAATAACGATTGAATGTTTAAAAAATATTCCATTAAAGTGAAAAATCACAAATTGGATTTTCCTAGGCGTTATATTTCCACGTACTGTGATCTAAGTGCAACTTTAAAGCGTCGCATGATTCAATTTGAAAATTCAAGCTACCACGTTCCGCGCGCGCGCGCGTCGTAAAAAAGCGCTTTTGTCATTCCAGAGCATTTGATTTACATGCAAAGAGGCGCCGCGTTCCGGTTATCGTTAATCAAATGTGTTCGCGTAAAATTATGCGCTTCCTCTTCGCGTGGAAGCCGCGCATTGCGTAGGTTCGAGATTGTTGTAGTCTTCGTTATATTTGTCAGAGATTTTATTTACGAAATACAACCAAGAAAAAAGGAGCGTGCCAGTGACCGAGTTAACGCAAATTGCATATTTTTGTGCCGCTGTTTTTTTTTTTTTTTTTTCCTTTCTCTCGTCTCTTTTGTTTACGATACAATGCGGAACGATACAACGTTGCGTAACGTTTCGTCGTCGTCGTGTTGTTGTCGATTTGCAGACCGCAGCGACGACACGTGTGCGCGCAGGCCAATATTTATTTTGACTCGATGCACGAAATAAAGTCGGTCGAAGTCTCTTCCTTCTCTTTCTCTTTCTCTTTCTCTTTTCGCGAGGCATTCGATAAAACATTGCATAGTTTAGAGTTGGTCTGAGTCAGGCGCCAAAAAAAGTCGATGCGTCGAGAGTTTGCTAGTTTACGAGTCTTCGAGGGTACGATGTTTTTTTTATTGTCGTACGACGTTCGGCATGCGTTTGACAGCTCGACCGGCTTTCTGCGAAGATCGGGAGGATAGATAATGTAGAATAAAATTTTTATTTCTCTTTTTTTCTTTTTTTTTCAAAGTCTGCAGAATGTTATTTATTACTTTGGTGTATCTTTTAATTTCGGAGAAAAATTTCGAATATGCCGAATGTATACGATCATTTCGTTTGATCATTTTTTATTTAAAAACTATCATATTTACGATATGCTCGAGAAGTAAAATAACGAATTCGATTAAAATTAGTTATATTTATTGGAGCGGATAATTTTGTATTATACACAATTAAAAAATCGTTGGCACACGCAGTAACTCGCGGTAGAATTTGTTTTATAAATTACATCGGTGATTGATTATGAGTTTGCGAGATAGCTTGCATAACTTCAGCATAATAAGCTTTGTTATTAATGATAAGGAATTCTACGTAAAGTAAACGTTTCGGTAACAACACGTGAGAAAAATCGGCGAACGGCATTCTATCAATTGTCCTTTCTCATCGGTGGTATTAACTTTTTTGCTCGACGGGCAATGATTTGACAGACGACTTTCTGTGAAAGATGACTAACTGATTCTCTCTCTCTCTCTCTTTTTCTTCCCTCGTGTCGCGTTATATACTGGCCAAATTAAAAGACGCACGGCGTTCCAAAAAGCGGATGCCCGCACCCGTTCAAGTCTGTGTGTGTGTGCGCGCGTGTGTGTGTGTGTGTACACGCGTGCAAAGTATGTAGTGGCGTCTTCCCTCGTGATTGATATGGCACGGTTTAAAGGTCCGCTTTGAGCACCGACTCTTTTTTTTCTTTCGCTTTTGACGGCGCGAGAGGTAGGGATATAATTCGGGTAAAAGAGAGCGAGAGAGAAAGAGCAAAGCGAGTAACACGATTCTCCGAATGAATGGAATGAACGTCTGGCTGTATGTATGCGAGAATACGCTTACGCCTGACTTACTACATAATCGCCTCGAGGATCGATAATCGTGGGCTCCATCGTTTGGACGCGTTCATTGAGTAAAATTGTTGCGCAACGCTTTGTCTAATGTGCAATCAAATGCAGGCCACGGGAAGAAGACATGTGAAAATTTGCGCGATAAGAAACGTTAGTAATTCCCGCATATCGACGATAGTTTATAAAATTTCGTGGTTCTAGCTAAAAGTCTATGATTATTCTAATTACCATTGATAATATTAATCACCATTGATTAAACTTTGAGCTTGTGTGCGA
The DNA here is from genome assembly GCA_949987625.1 of Chalcis sispes. NCBI lineage: Eukaryota > Metazoa > Arthropoda > Insecta > Hymenoptera > Chalcididae > Chalcis > Chalcis sispes. Next base: position 1,590,176 of record OX465094.1, on the reverse strand, counting down.
GCAAGTTTTATAAAAGGAACATTTGACAGCGAGTGAGGAAAAATTGACAGAAGGATGTGTGAATTTGTTATCGGAATATAGAAAAATCCGATGTTTTTGCATTGTTTTCATGTTAACAACATGTGTTAGATAACAAATTGAAAAATTATCAGCGAAATATGATGATACATACATAATTCCTGCATTGATATATTTTCTCTTTTATTTAACCATTATAAATGTCTCGTTAAAAGTTTAATTTTGTAAGACTCGTTAAATTATGAAATTTTTGAGAAAATTTAAACGCGCGCATTCAAAAAAGATAATTGATTGTAAACCGAGTGCGATCACGATTTTAATAAAACTTTCCGACGAAAAGCTTCAAAAGCATACACATTTAGTTACCCACTTCGATTAAATAATGGAATTTTAAAATGCTATATTCAATTGGCAATTGAATTCTCCATAACTTTATACATTCAGTCTTTAAAATTCCACGTACACGCGGGTATCGGCAGGCGTTACTTATTTTAGAGAAAGAAAAGAGGGAAAGAGAAAAAGTCAAAGTAACATACAAAGTCGTTTCATTCTCACGAGCATTCTAAATTTTAAATTGACTCCGAGAGTTCTCTCGCGCTTACGTAACTCTCCCATTTTCCTTAAGCGCGTATAAACATACACACGCGTGTACCAAATATTCATCGTCAGCTTATGTTCGAGATAACGTCGAAAAGACAGGGAGAGGAGGTACGAGTTTGGCTTAAGTTCATAGGCAGCGGGAAGAAGAAAGGAAACAGGAGATAAGAGTCTCAACGGTGGCGACTCGGCGGGCGCGTGTGTGTGTAAGTTCCGCGCATGCGCGCTCGAAAGCGCGGGCTTCCGAAGGTCACGCGACGGCGAGGCTGACGTCAGCGGTAGCCGGCCGGCCGGCCGGCCGGCTTTTTCTCTCGCTCGCTCTCCGCGCGGTCAAGCGTGGGATCTCTCGCGCGCTCGCTCGCTTGCTTGCCCGCTTGCTTGCCCGCTTGCTTGCCTGCTCGCTCGCTCGCTCGCTCTCTCCTTCTTTCCATAGCCGGGTCGTGAGTTTAAATGCTTCGCTCGCCGGAATGCGGTTAGCCCTTTTTGCCCGGGCCGACGCTGCCAGGAACGGCGCTACGGTCATCGAGGCCCCCCGAGTCTCTTCGAATTTTCCAATGTACCGCTTTGCTTTTTTCGTTTTACTTTTCTATGTATGATATAACTGGAAATGGTTTGCATGAGTCATGAGAAATTTCGCTTAAATCATGCGTGCACGCGCAGAGTAGCTTCTTTGTAGGGTTGTACGACGATTGCGCGAGACAGGAAATGAAATGATTAGGTATGCATTCGCGTTTAGCGGCTTTATAAGCCAGTGGCAACTTGATAATACATGAAGATACAACTCTTCGCGAGACTTCCTCCATGATAATTAATTCTTCGAATCGATTTTTCTAACGAGTTTAGTACTTATTTTCAATAATAAAATTTTTGTTTTTAATCTAACAGCTTTTTTTTTATGAATATTTGAAGCTTACGTTTTTATTGAATTAATTTAATAATATTTAATTACAATTAATGCAACATTTTAATTCTTGTGATTTTAAGGAATATATATATATATATATATATATATATATATATATATATATATATATATATAAAAACACATAGTCATTAGGTGATAACATTTTAAATTTTAACGTTCGGGAATTTTGATTAAAAAGACCAGAAAGCTTTCTTTCGAATACTTATTTATTTAAAGAGTAAAAAAAAAAAAAAAAAAAAAAAAGGAAAAACGAACGATAATAAATAAAAGAAAATAAAAACAACAAGCAATCGAAAGTACCTGTAGCGATAAAAGCGCGGGACTTTATGAACGTAGTAGTCGTCATTATCGAGCACAAGGAGAAACTCATTGTCGATATCTAAGCATTCGATAGCGCATGCGAGCGCACGCAGCTATGTGCTATGCGCAAAAATCTAGGCTAAAACTCGAGTTAGGATGGCGATGCACGCCGGTGAGAGGCAAAGAGAAGAAAGAGTTGCGCGCTCGGCTTAACGGAGCAACTCGCAATCCCCTTTGGTATCTTTCGGTGCGCGCCCGCCGATATGGATTCGCTCTTACCTTCTCTTGTTTACGTTGTTTAAGTATTGAGTCGTTTAATTATGGATCGAAAAAGAGTTGCTCTCGCGCGCGTTCGCGACTCGCTTGTAATCTAACCACAGAGATAGTAGACGTCGCACGCGCTTTTTTTTTCGAGTCCGATTCGAACAGCAACATGAATTATTTATGAGAATTTTCTTATCATGCGCTAAAATTTTTAGATTTTTACTTAATTTATTTAACGATTCCTCCGATAGGTTTGTTAAAATACCGCAATTTTATTATCGTCAAAATTATAGCTCATCGAAGTCTTTTAAGCATAACTTGAAAATTTTCTCTGACGTTATGAAAAAAGATTATTGTAACATTAGACCAACTGTGTCAACGCGCAGCAGATGTACATTAATGCGAGTTACTAAGGTATCGTCGGTTATTTCTAGGTTTTTTTTTTTTTTTTTTTTTTTTTTTTTTTTTTTTTTTTTTTTTTTTTTTTTTTTTTTTTTTTTTTTTTTTTTTTTTTTTTTTTTTTGCAATATTTTCTTACACATTCTCGTCAGTTAAACGCGAATAGATAAGCGTGCGTGGCTCACGAATGCCGCTCGATGTACTTTATTTTGCTTGCGCGCATGCGCCACTGTTCGAGCGCGACGATTACACATCATTCGTACATGTATCGCGAATATCTGAATTTTTCCAAGCTGTCACGCGATTTTTTCACGTGTAACGAGTTGATATATTTTATAAATAGTTACGCGCCTGTAATTACTTCTCTCTTTTTTTTTTTTTTTTTTTTTTTTTTTTTTTTTTTTTTTTTTTTTTTTTTTACCGCCGTCGTCGTAGAACATTGACAAAAGTTCGTTTTTCGATTTTTATTATTTATACGTACTCGTGAAAAGTTGCGCATCACGTTACATCTAGACAGTGTGTATCGATAAATTTCGGCGGAGGAGTGTTTAGCGCATTATAATAAAAAAATAAATATCGTTTTACGTAATAATAATCGTAATCGTGCACGCATAAATTATCAAGCGCGCATTTATAGATACGATACTAGCTGTAGATAAATACACGCGCACGCGCGCTTATACAAATAGCGACTGCTACCGCACGTACTATGTGGTATGTAGTTTTTGAGCGCGTGTTCGAGCGCAGAAGGATAGAATAGCCACGTATCGATTCATTAGCGCCGCATAATTACGCTTAAGTCGTAATGTCGGTGTTCACGAGACTAAATCTTTTTCTACGATTAAACCTACATGACGAGGATTTCTCGTAATCGCATTTTTATAACGTCAGTCGTCGTTCTGCTCGAGGAAAAGATGTTTTTTACGTGATAATATATTCGCATTATCGCAGTATCTTGATTCAATTCCTATTAGTGATTGTTTTTGCTCGTTTAATAATAGAACAAAAAACTAATTATCCTTGTTTTGAATACAAAACATTTTCTGTTTATAATATAATGTTTAACACCAATTATTTAGCATCAGTTGTTTTAAACGGTGAACAATTAAAAAAAAATCTTGTTATAATAAAAAATTATAATTTTAATTTTGTTACAAGTTTTACAAAAAAGTTATAGTTTGATAATCTGCGCGACAGTTTGAAATTTCGCCCGTTCGTCGGTAAAATTTCGCGCGGCTTCGACGTAATTCAGTCACTTAACTCTCGTCTTACGTCCTCGCGGGACAGTCAAGTGTCTTATTTTCGCCAATTCTGCGCTCCGTCCGTGTTTTCTCCACGGCATGTAAATTCCCGCGCGACGATTCTTGGAAGAATGTAGCTCGACGCGCGTTAAGCTTGAGTATACGCGCGTGCGCGCGGGTTTGAATAGGATATGCGCGTCGCACGTCTCTGGAATCCGCGAGCGCTTACACATACACACACGTACGCGTGTATGTATGGATATACGTGCGCTTACAACACTTACATCTTGTATGCGCGCACAAAGTTAAAAGGTGGCGGGAATTCGACGAAAAAAGGTGGGCCCTCCCTATCTCGCAGGAGTACAAAAGTTCCAGACTTTTTGAAGACCGTCAGAAAAGGAGGAATTTTTACGAGAGTTCGTGATCTGATTAGCAAACGATGCGTGCAACGGAGGGAATAAGGAAAAATTTTGGCATTCGTATAATGTGACCGGCAATGGTTACTCTTAGCTTTATTTTCATATTTTCCCTTTTTTATTTATTAATTTAAACCGATTATTAGGCAGTAAGTCAATTACGTTGCTATTATCGCGTTGATATAGCGAATAGTCACGATTACAAGTTAAAGTGCGTAAAACAAGATAATTGCCGTGTATATTTAGTAATAAAAATTTGCATATATTTGCATTACGTTAAACGTTAAAATTTCAATTGAATACAGCTACGAATAATAGAATTACAATATAAAACAACAACCAAAGATAACGTCCGAAACGAAAGTAAAATATTCCCTCATACCGGCGACTGGAGTTGACGGTTTGCAGGAAATTCGTAAAGTTCGTAAATTTAAAAATAGAAAAAAAAAAAAAAAAAAAAACAACAGAAACGGAATTAAATAGAAAAGAGAAAGATAGAGAGTAGGCGACGCGTTTCCCGCCTTTGCAAAATACCTCGTATTCCACGTAACGTTTGTTTCTTTTATTTCGCACCAAAGTTAATGAATGACCGAATTAATGAATTGCGTCATCGTTGCGCGAAGATGCGCTTTCGAGGTCAGCGCTAGCTGCCGTCTCTCGTGTTTACTCTCGCGAGAGAGTATATAGTTATACGCACGCCCGCCCGCCTGCTCGCTCGTAAACAACGCACGTTTACGATCACGTGTCGCAGTTTCTCGTCCTCTGCGCTACGGCTTCGCTGCACTTTTTTTGTCCGACACCGTTTACGACGTAGAGAGAGAGAGAGAGAGGGGTATTGATGAACGCATGCACGCACGCGAGTCCAAAGTTTTTTAACGTTTATTTTGAAATTGAATTGCCGACTCGAGTTATGCGATCATAACAGTCGCGTTCTACATTTTTCTTTTGCCCCCCCCCTTTTTTTTTTTTTTTTCTTGCTCGCGCTTTTTTCCTCCAGTCGCGTTTTAATATTCATGTTTGATATTTTATGTAATATTTCCTTTTTAATCAACCAAACGGATTAACTAGACAAATATTTTCTTTCAATGTTGCTATTCTTATTAATCGCATTAAGTAATAGATTATTCGAATTGTAAAGCTCATTATAAAACACAAACAATGTTGAATATCTGCTTTATTAGCAAAGTAAATTCTGCAAAACTTCACGGGGGCATAAAGTGAACAAAAATGAACATCTGTCGTTGTTTAAATGAACGTAAGAAATAAATTTTTTCATTCTCACACAGTACAGACGATCGGTCAGCGTCTAGTCCTGACACGCAATCTTTCGAAAGCACGAGACTCCGAACGAAAAAGAAAGAGAAGGTCGGGTAAACCGCGTATAGCATGTCGGTTAATGGTAATGACTTCCGCTCAAATTAAATGTCTTTCTTTTCTCTCTTCTATCGTAACCACACACATCGCCCACATAAAATCGGTCCTCTCTAATCTCTTATCATTCACTGTACAAAGGAAGCCCCGACAACATTAATACCGACTCATTTTCCAATCGTGAGTATGTAGGGAGGAAGAGAGGCTCTCTCTCTCTCTCTGTCGCTGCTACCCGATTTAAAGAGAAAATAAATAGAGAAACGTAAGAGCAGGAGCGCGCGCGCGCGCGCGATCGCTCACCGGCGGAATGGCTTGTTTCTTCTCGAGTGTGCGCAGGTACTGTAAGTGCTTTTCAATTTTAGAATGGCAATTTCTGCAATGGCCCTTTTTGCTCTTGTGTCGTAGACATTCTTTAGTTATGAAAACAAACGCTCGTAATATGCGAAAAGTCGTTTCGCGCTGGTGAAATTATGTAACGCGTTGCATTGCTTTGAAATTTTCCATCGACATAATATCACAATTTTAATTTTAAGTTATTTGACAAATGTTTTTATTAATATTATAATTAAAATTGTTAATATTTTTATACAAATTAGTTTGGTTGCGAGCGATTCATTAAAAAAACTACTGTAGATTTTTTTTCATTATTCACAGTAATTACAAAGTTTTTTTTTAATTGCGCCAGCATACCGTCCCTTTGTACAGCTGTTACATTTTTCCAGCTTAGATTTTCACGAAATTTCAATAATTTTCTAACGTGCAGTCGCGTTCATAGTCCCCGTATTTATTTCCCGAATCGTTCTTTGTCTCTCTCTCTCTCTCTCTCTCTTATTTTTTGTAGTTTTCTCTTTCTCTTTTAAAATGTTTTAATTTACACGAAGATGTAAATGGATCAAACTATTTGCCCGCGGCTGATTCTCGCGCTTTACGCAACCGGCAACTTTTCGTAACTGATTTTAGGCCTCGCACTTGGCAACCTTGGTAGTTTAGTCGCTCCTCCGCGTTCGCTCAATGTCAAAACCTTCTCTTTAGATTGAGCGCGTTCACGCTTCAAATTTTATATGCATGTGTGTGTGTGTGTGTGAGTATGAAAGAGGGAAAGAAAGAGAGGTAAAGACAAAATAGGAGAAGAGAAGAGAAGAGAGAGAGAGAGAGAGAGAGAGAGAGAGAGAGAGAGAGAGAGAGAGAGAGAGAGAGAGAGAGAGCTAGATAGATAGATATATAGGCAGATAGAGCCCGTGGGGCGCATTCCATGCCGTCCCTGTGCGGTTCAATGAACCAGGCCGCCGTCGTTAGACTATAGCTATTATCTATGAGCGATGGTAGTAAGAGAGTCGCGGGAGAGATGCCGAATCGTCAGCCTTGCAAAACCTCGTTCGAGAATGTTGAGGCCGGCTCCGATTGATTGCGAATCTCGCACATTCTCTCTCTCTCTCTCTCTCTCTCTCTCTTTGTCTCTCCTTCTTTCTCTCTTTCTCTTTCTCTCTCTTTTTTCTTGTTAAAAATTTAACGCACCGTGTGGTCCTTAGTCGAGATCTCGTTCCGATGAGATTCGAAGTAGCAAACGATATGAAAAAATTGCGAGTGCCTCTGTTGAGAAGCGAGGTTAATTGACATTTTTAATGCCGGATTCGTTACTTTGAAATGGGATGACAAACATTCGAGCAAAGATTTTAATGAAAGTATCAGAAAATACTAAGGAAGTTCGAAGTTAGCATGATTTATTGGAAGTAGCTTATCAAAGATTTATTGAAAACGCAGACTTTTTTTATACATTTAACTTATGTGTACAATACTTTATACGTAGAATTGAAAATTTTAACAAAAAATATTAAATGTTTTAATACGATTTTTAATTAATTAGTCGATTCAATAGTAACTTATATTTTGAAAAGCGATTTTCACAATTTTCTATAATGTTTGCTTTGCTTCTCTTTCGTTTGACCTAAAGTAAAGACTTAGCAAGTCGCTTAAAAATAGATTCGATCTTAAATAAACGCTTATCAATGATATGGCGAGTTGAAATTTTTATTATTATTTTACAAGTGCATCTTTTTTTTTTTTCACTGAAAGCTAGCGGTTACTTGATCGATCAACGGCAGGAAAAACTTTTGTTGCGCGAAGTTCGCCGTGTAATGGATAAAATAAATCGTCGATAATACGCTTTCTTAAAGAATATTATTGCTTCGGTGCGCAAAAGTATTGGGCTATTTTAATTTTATTTCCTTTTTTGATTACTAGTTTTACCTTCTCAAACTTATGAACCCAAAACAAAAAATTTTTAATTATTATTGCAAATGAAAGGCAATATTTGAAATGAAAATACACGATCTTTCGTAATTTAAATTATCTTTAAAAAAATGTCGTTATTCGCACGGATGATAGAAAAAAAATAATTTTTGTAAACACTTATCTTTTTTTTCCCCTTCTCCGTTCAAACACTCTCGCTTTAGCAAACGCGCATAATCTCGAGTAGTGCGCGGGGATAAGAAACTTTTCAAACCTGCCACCTTGTGGATCTCTCGCAGTCTACTAAACTCGCGGAGAAAAAGTAAAATAGAAAGCGAGGGAAAGAAAAGTACGCCGTGAAACTGAGGCCCCCTTTGTTCCTTTTTAAAGCTTCTTATTTCTGGGGTTCCCCTCTCGATTCGCTTTGGGGTCCCTTTTCCCTCTCTGGTTCTTTTTTTTTTTTTTTCGGCCTCTCTTCTTGGGACCCGTCGTGCGCGCTCCCTTCACCTCGTCTTTGGACTTGCGAGTGCGAGCGCACCCCTCGTTTTCTTTGTATGAAAGGAGAGCAGCGGGCCTTTCTTTTCTTTCTTTCTTTCTTTCTTTCTTTCTTTCGCGTATCCGTTGGGACTCGCGACTCGATTTCGATACGCGGACGGAGTACTCGCGCGCTCGCGCGCGGGGGGAGGAAAAAGGATCGGGAGCCAAAGATTGGCGCAAGGGCGAAACATGGGAAGCTATAAATGCTAACCGAGATGGCTAGCTTCCTTGTGTGCGCTTGTCTACGGCCTTAAATTTATCTTCGTTCGCTATGGCGAATGTGCGCGCGTACGCAAACGGTTGCTCCGTAGTTTTTTTTTTTTTGCCAAAGCAAAATACTTTATTCGATGTTCCAGTATAATTTATTGAATAGAAGTAGATTTGTTGTTGTTAAAGGATTAGGTTACCGAAATGGTTCAAATTTATTGCTTTGTATTTTATACTCTGAAAGTGTTAGATATTTTTTTAAATATATAAATAAATTTCGGTTTAAAAATATTGCTGGTCTATTTTTATGAATAGGATAAATTGATTAAAAAAGTATAAAGAAACGGTTCGTTAATTTCTGTGGGAGTAAAAGAATTGAATGTATTGAAACTTTAAAGTTGCGGCTGCTAATAAACTTTAATAGCATAAAATGATATTTCAGTTGAATGAGCAGTCTTAGTAGCAAAAGAGACACTTACGTGGTCCAATTGGCATTTTCCGTGAGTCAGTCGCGAATGACGGTTCGTTAGCATCTCGAGATGACGATACTATTACTACTTCGTGTCTCTTTTTTTTCGCCTCTCATACGCGTCCCTTACCAATGCTTTCGTTCCATTTGTCGATTTATATTTCATCGGGACTCTCCTCATGTACGAGGCGCAATGAGAATCTTTTTTAATTCCCCGTCCGGGCACTGTACGAATTCTCCGCTCGTCAAATATTGAGATGACGCAATCCGGGCTTTGACGAATGGATGCATATAATTTAGTTCGTAAACAAGGTCCGCGATCTTAAAACCGCGGCGAGTGAGAAACTTTTTCATCTCCGTCGTTGATTGTACGTGTGCGATCCGTGGCGGCTTGTTTGCCCTATCTTTCGACTGTCCTACTGGTGGTAACGCCGTTTTATTGTAATTTAATTACGAAACCGACGCGATCTCCGTACCGAAATGAAAGTGAACGATTGCTTTGATGTATTTAATGGCGTATAGAGTTGATTTTTTTTACGACTACCTATTATCAATTGTTTATTCAGTGCTTATTCAATAATGCAAGCGAATTTAAATAATTAAAGCGCTTAAATAATAAAATAATATAATTTTTCTTTTTCATTTTTAGTTTTTCGTTTCGTAATATAAATAGCGACGATCCTGTTTTTGCGATATAATGTTTCGCACCAACAAAAATAAAAGCTTTATCAACTTTAATCTTCCGTAATCAGAGAAGAAAAGCCGTTGCGGTCACAAAACTAAAGGGCTTGTCTGCTTATTTTCTCAACGTTCCTCTTTCTCAACGTATACACACACACACACACACAAACACACGAAAGTCACATGTCGGTATGCGTTCAAACTCTCTTCCTGCTTCGCGACGCTTTTCAGGCTATAATTTGCGCTTGCCCACGCTATCTTTCTTTCTCGGCGAATACACATGCGAATAAGAATAATGCATTCGCAAAAATTCCTCCTACAACGGAGGAGGCGAGCGTAAATCAGACGAGGTAAATAAAATGCATGAAACGTGCATCGATGTAGGTGAATAGTTGATACGTACTAGGTGCGCGTCGCTCCGGTGTGGACTTGATAAGCTGCTGCTGCTACTACTACTACTACTACTACTACTACTACTACTACTACTACTACTACTACTACTACTACTATTACTAATATAACTCAGTAAATGAAGT